>JAUMTS010733338.1:0-11867 GCA_032273385.1 Ophiopholis aculeata | reverse complement strand
CAACCACAATCCTCGTATAAACCAGTTGAAATGACAATAACTTACAAACCGTTCGATCCACATGAGTAATTGAGATGCCTTCAACTTATTTAGTGATATCAATCCGGCAACATGAGCACTATAAAGCATGCTTAACCGTTCAAGACAGATAGAGAGAAAGTACAAAGCAGCTCAGAGGGAAACTACTATTAAAATAGTCTTTTTAAGAACATAATAAGCACTTCAGGTTGTGGATATGATCAATTTTGTTGACCTCTTCGTAAAGAAATCACATCAGAAATACAAACTCTTACTTTCTCTCTCAACATTTTTTTCTGTCTGTTCTAAATCCCTAGAGGCAAATGGCTAACAATTTAGGTACATAATATGTCGACTTCCTTTTTGTCCTAGAATGTCAAGCAGGTCGTCATTCCCCAGTTTATTTTCAAATGTCGTTTGAGAATAGGGGCGCAGAAGGGGATAATTGCAACTTCCTTTTTTGCTGCTTTCTTGATTGAGAGATTTTGTGGCTTGATGTCCCATTACAATATCCCCGGGGGTGCCACTCATATACAAGTTCCATTTATGCTCATCATCAGACAGGCCCTCTAATTTTGGACCCTAATCACTGACCTGCATCACGTGAAAATACCAACCCTTATAAGTTATCCCTGACCTTTATAAAAATTGGGACCCTTTTCACTGACCAATAAGCTCCAATTTTGCCCACTGTTTTGCATGATTTTTCGTTTTCTGGTCTAGTTTTAAAGAAGCCATAATTTTTTTGTTGAGAAACCTGTTTGAATTGGTTTAACAGGTTTAGTTTGCTGTTTGAAATGGTAGAAAATCATACACAAAAATGTCCTACCTAAAACGCTGAGTTTGTGCTTCTAAAAGTATACCCTTTTCCCAAATAGCTCATGAAATTGCCCAAATCACGGTCCATGCTGACAGTGTCAATTTGTAATAAAAGTACCCTTTCCTGCAGATTTCTGCGCGGTGATGACAACACATTTGCACTGCCCCCCCCCGGACAATATCATGTGAAACAGTTTATGCTGTGTTTAGTGCGAAGATTGTTTTTCATTTGAAGTGTTTATTACGGTTGCATTTTTTGTTGTGTCCTGTCCAAGTTGTTTGTTTCATGTAGAGTTTCAAATAATGTTATGTTTGTGTTTTATATCACAATTATTATTGCATGGATTGACATTCTCATAATAATAGTATGCCTGAGTTGAACAGGAAGGCGGCTTCGAGGTAAATTCAGGCTTGCATGCTTTAAGAAGTGTCTCAAACCGCTGTAGTAGAACCCGCTTTAACACAAACTAGTGTTAACACAAATATTTGCACAAACTTCAAACTCCAGGGCCCTGGCATCGAATAGAAATCAAAAGAACTTGAAAACATGCCTGGTACATTAAATGTGGGGTCGACCAAGATTCAAAGATGTCCTACTTTAAAAGTAAATATGATAAAAATAAAAGAATTGGAAATGGATAAAACTCTTGGTTTCCTTTTTTTTTCGAGGCGACGTCCATAGACAGTGTCCGAATTAAGGAAAAAATAGTGGTTGTCCCATGGACACCAAGTAGTAATTTATGGTTGTCCGCCAAACATTTTGGTTGTCCGCAAATTGGAATAACTTTCTGTTACCAATGTACATGATAAAAAGTGAATTTTAGCTACAGATTTTGTGTTGTCCGCCAAAAACAACCTCAGTTTTATTAAAGGTTTTCCTGACGCTCATTTTGGTTGTCCCGGGCGAATGGACAACCTATATTCACTTCCCTGACAGAACTACTCTGTAGAAGTTTGCTCTCAATAAGAGAGACATTTCCTAAATATGGATTGCCTATATAGTGTTTATCTACTTAAACTACATAAGTTCAGATGAGAAGTTGGGTGCAGTTCTCTCCAAACAAAGGAGATATCCAGCCTCTCACATGAAGGGGAAACAAGTTTCTTTTTGCTGTAATACTTTACAAAGTTCCACTATATGACTAAAATGTATCTTTTGTTGTGTTTTTGTTCTTTTCAGATGAATCATTGGAAATGCCTGCTGCAAAGAAGAAACACCATCATCACCACCATCACCATCACAAACACCATCACTCCAAGAAGAAAAAACAAGCAAAGTACAAGGATGTTATGAAAGTCAAGATTGCTGACAAAGTCCGGAATAAACGCCAAGCTAAAGCATTGCGAGAAAAACAAGTGGGAAAGAAGAAAAAGAAGAAGAAAGAAATGGAAATGGACGATTTAAGTGGAATCTCCAACAATAATAACAATCAAAATAAGAGTATTGTTGGTATCCATGTGAACCAAGAAGTATCTAATTTGATAGATACGCTATCGCCAGATTTAGAGTCAATGTCTCAAAACAAGTACGACTTAATCAAAGAACGTAGTCATCGTTTGCAACAGGCAAAAAAGGACAAAGAAAAAGACACAAGTGGAAGCCCAGTGAAAAAGGCTCCAGAGAAAATAACACGGCGAACTGTCTCAGAGCCAGGCGTTGCTATTAAACAAATGAGTCCTGTCAAACGAACATTGATTTTACAAGACTTAAAAGAAAATCAAGAAGTGAAGCATGTTAGTGATGCTTTATCTGAGATGAGGCATGTGAGAGCGGTCAGTGACATGGTACCAAAAGTAGACAATCCTGTTTTATCAACTAAAGAGATATCTTCATCAGATGAGGAAGAAGATAGCGTATCTAAGAAACAGGCTTTAGAGGCTTTGTTACAAATCACAGGTGATGAGCTAAATACAATGACAAAGTCTCAACCCCCTGCACCAGCAATGCCTGTGACTACTTTGTCTCAAGCTCTTGTTGTAACACCACCAGCTGCAAAAGTGACGACTTCTTCTCAACATCAACCTGGAGGGAACATCGTCAAGATCACTGAAACAGAAACAGGAATGGTTAAGTATCAGCTACGTAATGATTCGCTAGAAGAGCAGGGGTTAGCCTTGGTGTATACAGCTCAAACAACTGGACAAGCTGATTCTGATGTACTGTACAGTGCATATAAACCAAGAAAGAGCGGAAAATCGCCCACTGATTCGGAAGGAAAAGAAGGAAAGAGTAAGAAACCAGGGAGACATGTTTGTCAGTTTTGTGGAAGGCGATGCACAAAACCAAGTGTATTAAAGAAACACATTAGATCTCACACTGGAGAGCGACCCTATCCTTGCGTCCCATGTGGATTTTGGTTCAAGACTAAAAGTAACTTGTATAAACATTGTAAATCACATGCACATGCCATCAAAGCTGGTTTAACACCCAACTCTGAAGATATGGGTAAAGTAGACTTTGATGAAGATAATGATTCTGAGGAAACAGAAAGCGAAGATGAAGGTCAAATCTGCATTCCAGGAGGTATGACACCAACAAGTCCATGTCCAGTTGGCAACTCTGCGTTAATCACAGCCGCCGGAAGTGGCGACTCCAACATTCCACGGTCAGAATCAAATCAATTCATTGCAGCTCAAGTTGGAGGAGGTGGTGATGCTGCTGCCACAATGCCACCAAAGGTTAAAATTGAAAGGTCAGAGTTAAGGCAGAGATTGGAAAGGAGAATTTCTTTAAATGCATTGAATGAAAGTACTGTAAAAGAGATTCAACTTGCTCAACAGCACCAGTCAAAGTCTGCAAATACTCTCATTCCGCAACAGTACAGACCAACTTTGACTGGCATCAAGATCAAAGAGGAAGTCCCGCCTTCCCCTATTGTACAAGCATCCTTTGCATTACCAGCTGAAATAACAAAGACATCAGATGATGTTGTCATGTCTGCGTCCGGTCCTGGCACCACTGACGTATTGAAATCGCTTCTTCCTGCAGAAGTAGCTGGCTTTCGTATTGATATGGAAACCAAGCGTGCAGTACCTGTGTTGAGTAATCAGCTATCAACAACTCATTGTGGTCCTGTGTTAGCAGCTACAAGTACTACTTTAATCCCTTCTATAACAGCACCTCATCAAACAGGTGCTCCTGGTCAGCTAATGATCCCAGTAACAGGCTTCAATATAGTCAAGTCAAGAGGACAATTTCATGTGCAGATACCTGTGCAAGGAGTACCTGATGAAACTATGAGAGACTCAATCAAACCTGGTGTAATGACAGTACAAAACATGGCAGATATGACACCAGTAGCAAAACCAGTGTCAAAAGAAAGTGTTCAAGAAAGGATTCAGCAGTTGATTACACAAAATGAAGCGATTGTTGATAAAGCAACGTTAGACTCTGTCAAACCAAGGCGGACAGGGATATACCGACGTGATAGCACCAATCTATCAGACAGACGGGATAGCACCAGTTTAATAGACAGACGGGATAGCACCAGTACTCCTCCAAGACTTGAGAATGCAGCCGGAGAGCCAGCACCAGGAGAACCTCAACCTGTAACTGCTGGGAGAGACATGCCAACACTTGTAAAAGAAGGTACTAATAACATCCCTGCAGCTCTCTTACAACATCAAGGAGCTGTGCTTTCTGGAGAGCTGCCTAGGAAAGTAGAGACTCTAAAAAATGACAATGAGAGTAGAATCTCAAGTCAAACACTACCAGTAACAGTGACTCAATCTCCAATGCCAATGGAAGGTGGTAATTTATTAGAAAGAGTATTGAAAGCTCCTAGGACTAGCCAAATGCCAGATTTGGCACCAATTGCAGCTGGTTTTCCTGTTACAGGATTTCCTGGACCCATGTCAGGAGGACCTTTGTCAGGAGACAGGCAACCCCGTGCTGTGACACCAAATGAGTTAGCGATGCGTGTAGCAAGCAGCTCACATTTTACTTACCCTACGGGACAGTATCATGGCCGTCGCTCGTCGGAAAGCAGTGTTTATAGCAGTGGAAGCAGCAATACAATCAAGAATTTGTTGCAAGATAAGAAATACAGAAGCAGCATGCAACAACAACAGCAGCAGCAGCAACAACAGCTTCAGCAACAGCATCAGCAACAACAACATCATCAGCAGTTAGTTCATCAGCAAGCCGCTGCTGGTAATGACAAAGAAGCTCAACAGTATACGCATATGTTGCAATTGCAGGCAGCTTTACAAGGCAAAATGAGCCCATTAAGTAACTCACAAATGCAGCTTCCTGGACATGGTACTACTGTCTTTGTACCAGGTGGGCCTCCTGGTGGAATCTACCCACCACAAGCATACAGAGGATACCCAACAGCAGAGGATGTCAAGGCAGAAAACAGGATGATCAAAATGAGACGGAAGTACAAAAGTGAGAGTGAGGCATTATCACCATCTGTATCCCCACCACCAAAGAGGAGAGGTAGAAAGCCAACTAAAATGCCAGAGTTAGCGCTGATTAATGATTCCAATGCAGACATTCCAGAAGAAAACACCTCAGGTTTTATACCACCACTTCATTCTCCTCATGTTCAGCTGACTGGTCCAAATATGTTACCGTTTGCCGTGCAAGGATTACCATTACAGCAGCAGCTTCATCTACAGCAGCTACAACACCAGCAGCTACAACAACAGCAGTTACAGCACCAGCAGCTTCAACAGAAACAACACCAACAAGTACCAGTTGGATTACTCCAAACAGTTCCTCAATCAGCAGCTTATACTTCAGACAAGAAACCACCTGCAAGCGAAGTCTCCGTCATCCAACATACTAACGTCACACCAAATCAAAGCAAACCAAGCATAACACCTTTAAGAATTGATCCTCAGCAGTTTTCTCCAAGACAAACTACACCTGTATTACCATGGCAACCTGGTCTTGCAACTCAATATCTTGGTCATCAAATGTTACCAAGCTCGATGTCCCTACATCAACAGTACTCACCACAACCAAGCAGGTCACCGCAACCAAACAGGTTGATGTCACCTCGTCATTTTCAATCTACAAGTCCAAATTTTCCACTACCGTCCCCTCTAGCATCACCTCATCTGACGAAGTCAGCAAATATGAATATTCAGCAAACATCACCTCATCTGACCAAGTCAGGAAATATGAATATTCAGCAAACATCACCTCATCTGACCAAGTCAGCAAATATGAATATTCAGCAAACATCGCCTCATCTGACCAAGTCAGCAAATATGAATATTCAGCAAACATCACCTCATCTATCGCAGTCAGTGAGTCCCAATATTCCGCTAGCATCACCTCATCTCCTCAAGTCAGCAAGTTCTCAAATGTCGCCTCGTTTATTCAAGTCAGCAAGTCCGCATATTCCTCAAGCGTTGCCTAGTCCACTGGCGTCACCCAGTCCACGCCCGCCAAGTTCTTCCACAACTCCAGCACCTTGCAGCAATGTTGAAACTGCCACTACAAGTGAATGTATTCCAACCGCAATGCAGATATTGGCTGCAGTAGCCAACCATTCATTCCATGCTCAAAGCACTGCGTCCCTACCAACTCAGACAATGACTGTGCAGTCAACATCCTCAGCAGGATCAGTGCCATCAACAGGATCCAACTTTAACTTTCCTCCTGCTGCACACAGACAAAGCAGCAGTCCTCACGTTCCATTACCAGGACCACCCGGTGGTAATCTGTCCATTCCGTCTGTTCATGTTAGAAGACCAAGTTTACATGATACTACACCTGTTGGAGCACCATCTCAGCCTAGTCCACTCTTGAACAGTCCACGTTTGAACAGTCCACGCTTGAACAGTCCACGGTTGAACAGTCCACGCTTGAACAGTCCACGGTTGAACAGTCCACTCCAAAGATTTCCCCAGCTGAATCCTGTAGAAGATAATCACAATTTGTTACGCCGATCTCCACAGCAGAAAAGAATTTTGGAAGGCGGACCATTAATGATTGATGAGACCCCCCGACTGGAGGAAAGTCTTCGGAGTCGTGATGGTGCTAGTCCAAAGAGACCAAAGCTTGAGCTGCCTCCAACCAGTGTCTTTCAACCTGGAAGGAAACCACCTTTAAAGCGACCTGGTTCACTAGGTCCAATGTCCAGAGGCCATTTAACATTGGATATTCCGTCACCATTGACCCACTCTGTATTAAAATCACCTAAAGATGTCAAGCCTCAGCTTAGGATCGATCCAAAGTCACTACTGACACCAGAAGCCCTATCCATTGCATCCTCAGTCATGAGACTTGCTTCACCAATAAAGTCTAATACTCCAAGCACCCCTGTTGATGCAGCACGAGAATTGGGAAGACTTATGGCGCATGCATTCCACAATGCTGGTGGGAAAGTGGAAAGTTTGCTTACCACAACACAGGGTCAAGTTGTGTTAGGACCAATTGCAACGCCAACATCTACCGGTAGCAAGCAGATCTTCTTGTTGCCTTCACCTTCAACCCCTCAGGCTCCATCGTCTATTGGTTCAGCAAGATCTCCAAAGAGTCCTAGAACACCTCTTGCACCTTTTCCGTCAAAGGATACACTGTCTTTGTTTTCACCAAAGGAGGGTGCTAGAACATTGTTGTCTCCTTTCCCATCAAAGGACACACCAAAGACTCCCATGGCCCCATTTCCATCAAAGGATACTCCAAAGGCACAGTTGACTCCATTTCTCTCAAAAGAAACACCGATGTCACCACTGGCCTTCTTTCCATCAAAGGACACACCAAAGACACCATCTGCCTCATTTCCATCAAAAGAAATACCAAGGACACCGCTTGCCCCTTTCCCATCTAAAGACACCAAGCCACCATTCGCCTCTTATGTATCACAGGACATGCCAAGGACACCACTTACTCCCTTCCCAACTAATGACACCAAGCCAGCATTGGCCTCGCTTACATCAAAAGACATACCGAAGCCAACATTAGCATCTTTTTTATCCCAGGACATGCCAAGGACACCACTTACCCCTTTTCCAACTAATGACACCAAGTCACCATTGGCCTTTTTTCCATCAAAGGAAATGCCAAAAACACCACTGGACTCTTTCCCATCTAAAGATACCAAGCCACCTGCAATACAACATCGGCCAAGAACTACACAGCCAATGGCCCGCATAAATCCCCAACGCCTCCAAGCTATATTTGGTGCCACACTATCAGATGATCGCCTGTGTGGAATGATCAAAATAAACACGCCAATGCGTGTATCAAGAGCACCACTTCAGTCATTACAGTATGCCAGTTCTTCCACTAGAAACCAGCTTCTGACGCAAGGAACGTACTGCTGTCTCAGAAGATCGCAACCCATGTATGTCATGCAAGGATCCAATATGAAGATCTCTATGTACTCCAATTGGAAAGCAGGTGGTAACAGTCAACACCCTCTTGGCATGTCATGGAAAGCTCACATGGGTCTGTATAACTCCAGTAGGAACAAGAAACCAAGACTGTTTTTCATTCTGTCGGATATTTCTCCACCCAAATCAGGCATTGTGACTCAATCAGGAGCGTGGAAACCAGAACAAATGACCCTTAAGGTGGAGCCACCAACTACACCTTTGCCTCATAACCATGACGATTCAGGATCTACATCTGATATCAGTGCCACAAGTCAATTAGAGCAGAAAACCAAAGAGAAAAAGCCAAAGGATCATCATTATCGCAAGCATGATGGTCATAGGATACCGATCTTCAAAGGTGGTTTTAAATCTAATGAAGATTATGAATATGTCCGAGGCAGAGGAAGAGGTAAATATGTTTGCGAAGAATGCGGTATTAGATGCAAGAAGCCAAGCATGCTTAAAAAGCACATTAGGACTCACACTGATATGAGGCCATATCAGTGTAGTATTTGTAACTTTGCTTTCAAGACCAAAGGGAACTTGACCAAACATATGAAATCCAAGGCACACAACAAGAAATGTCTTGAATGTGGTATCACACCTGGTGAGGGTGATTTAGACCAAAGCTTTGAAGATGGTGATGACCCAATTCATCAGTTTTCTGATGCCGATGAAGAAGACACTGATTCAGCTGATGGAGACTCTGATTCTGATGACGAGTCTGAAACGGGAACTTCGATATCGATGTTTCCATTATCGAGATCACGTCGTAGAGCTGTGCCTAACTTATCTGAATTAAGCAGCGATGGCAGGGCTGTTATAACACAACCTGCTTCAGCTGGTCCTCTAAAGCGTTCATTTAGCGAAATATTTGAGAGACCAAGAAGGAACTCAATGCCAGCTGGAAGCATAGCATTTGCGAGTGAACAGGAGAGAGAACGACTTGATAGTTTGATTGGAGAACTCCAAAACCGCACCGATGATGATGAGAGTATGGATGGTGGTAGTGTAATAGATGGAGAAAAGCCAATGAAGTTATCTAGATCAGAAGTTGTTGGCAAACTGAGTAGACATCTAACAAACAGACATCAAGCACAAAGAGCTGCCGCTGCAGCTACTGGTAAAGATCAACCAGTGACCTTTGACATGTCTCAGCTTCCTCAGCTTCATCCTGGTTTGTTGTATCCAAGCACACAACCAATGAATGTTCAATATGCGACCTCGCATGGTGTCAATAACAAAGCGAATGTTAATAAATCGATTGGAATGACACCACAAGGTCCGCCTGTGTTGGACAAACTTGGCCATATTCTTGCTCCTACTGTTACTATGTCTAGCGGATATCGACTATCAACAACAATTCATAGCACAGTCACAAGCAGTGCAGAAACAAATACTGCATCTGTCCCTGACACATCAGAAGCAAGTACAAGGTCAAGTTTGCCAGCAACAACTGCCCCAGTGACAGTAGGAGCTTACATAGGCACCATGGTTGAGCCAAGTAATAATGCTGCTACCACAATGTTCCAACAAGATGTAAAATCAAGTATAGCAAACAGACCAACTGCTCCAATTTCAATCCAGACATCGCCAGGTGTAAATGATCCTCATCGTGCTGTAATGGGACATTTTGGAGTACCAGGATTTCCATCATCATCAGCAGCTGTATCACATCAATTACCATCACCATCAGCAGTAGCAACGGCTTCATCAGCACCATCTGCAGGTTCTATTCCAAGACCACAACATTTAGCAATAAATCCTACAAGTCCCGATAGACTGTTTAATTATGCAGCGATACATCAAGGAGGACTACATCCTGCGCCTCGACCTCAACCCTACGAGAGGCAGGAATCACGGGAGAGACCTGACGGTAACAGCTTTACAGCGTCTCTTGCACATAGTGCATACATGCAAGGTAGAGTGACCATGCCAACTCCATTTTCAGCGCAGCCCTTGCTAACACCTCTTCATCTTCCTCCGGGAACTTTCCATCGGGATGGGTCTCCAAGGAAAGTCCCTCCACCTGTAGTGGAACCTATATCAGATGATGAAGATGAACATTCCGCCAAGAGGCGTAGACTTATGCATACCGACAAACCTCCGCATCTGAATACTCCAAGCTCAAGGTCATGGGATCCACAACCAGGGAATGCAATTAAGCAATTGTTGTTACAAAGACCTCAAATGTGGCCTGGTGGACCAGAACTGCACACACCGCAGTCTCCGTTTTCATCTCCATTTTTGCCGCCATCACCATCAGTTACCTCAGCAAAAATGATACCAGGCCCTGTGGCAGCTTATTCAAGCAGTCATCATGGAAGACCTCCATTAGTATCCCCGATGCTTCCGTCAAACCTTTCCCAGCTGCCAGCTACAATATTATCACAAATCCGCTCCCCGACGCACCTGAAATTACCCACCCACTTGCCACCTATGAACTCTCCAAGAGCTACCCCACCATCAGACAATGCTGCTGCGTTTATTCCTCCTGTTGCACGGGCAAAAACTCCGTCAGAACAGCGCCCTCAATTGTCTCCAAAAGGAAAACCTCATTCGCCAGCTGTAGTAGAAACTCAGGAAGAAGAAGTGTGTACATCGCCAACACCAGGTGGTAATCATAAATGTCCCACTTGTTCTAAGGTATTCATGAAACCAAATCAATTAAGGATTCATATGAGAACTCATCCTGAAGAGCAAGAACAAACATTCCAATGCCATGAATGCGAACTTGAATTTCGCAACAGAAATCAATTAGCAAAACATGAACGCTCTGAGCAGCACCTATCAAATATAGAGGCTGTTGAACTTCCTATGGAAGGCGATACAGACCCCAGACCATTCAAATGTAAACTATGTCAAATTGCTTTTAGGATTCGTGGTCACCTTGCAAAACATTTGCGATCAAGGGGTCATATCGCATCCTTAGAAAGAGAAGGATCACACTCGCTAGGAAAACATGACCTTATGATTGTAGAATCTATGAGCGATGATCCAGATACCGAGGATGGGGAGCCGCATAGTCCAGCCTCGTCAGACAAAACTGATAGTGCAAGTGAGTGTGGGGATATTGATAATGAGGAACCTCCGATGAGCTCAAGTGCCAGTAGTGTAATGACAAATGCTGTGCCAAGCTGAAACATCTTGAAATTTGATATGCCAAGCTGAAACTTCATGAACATGTTTATGCATCATAAATATGTTAATAATGCGCCAACCTGAAACTTCTTGAAATGATATGCCAAGCTGAAACTTCATGAATAATGCATATGTTTATGCTGAAATGTAGTTGCATCACTGGTGCATCTGGTTATATATCCTCCATTGTGTATCATCAGTATTGAGCTGAAATTGTATGCTGCTTCAAAAACCTCTATGAGACCTTGCTGTAACGTGTTGGTTGTTTGATATTTATGTAACTTTACACTTGAAAGAAAGGTTTTGATGGTAAAAGATATAAAATGCCAGGGGTTGGTTATCATTTTCTTTCAAATTTAACTAAATTAAGTAATTCAACCAAATTATCCTAGTCTGGCTACCTTACACAGGACTATAAATGTCAGTATTTTTGGTCAATTTCATGCTTTCTTAGTCAGAATTCAGGCTGTTTTTATCAGGGCTTGTTCAAGAGTTGGATACACACTCGTCAAACTTTCCCAGGCTCCCTGTAAAACCTGGGAATACAGGCACAA
>JAUMTS010733227.1:0-11867 GCA_032273385.1 Ophiopholis aculeata | reverse complement strand
CAAGGTAAAGCTTTACATGACGGTATAAACCTGCTAAGCAACACAAGAAACAACAAGTATTTCCAAACACTACACTAGCATGGCCTTGTATCACATTTGCAAAGCTTTAGCAAGATACTAAGCCCTTAAGAATTTCCTGTGTAGACAAGGTGGAAAATAGTGCAAATTTTTAACCCCGGGATGTCTTTGTAACAGAACTTCCTACCACAAATTGGGCTAGATTACAGCAATATATTTATAATAATAGTCATTTCAAATGGTATAAGTTGCCATTCTAAATTTATTTATATTATTTTGATTTCATCGTCAAGTGGATTGCCAAATTGTGATATAATTTGTTGACATAATATGTTTGAAAATATAGATTTATCTGAGCAAGGCTATAATCAGCCAGATTTTGGATTATTGTAGTAAAATCTATAGTCTGTGCTTTCCTGAACTGTATTTTTGAGAGAAAATTTCCATTATTTTGTGACCAAAAACATCTAAACAAGGGGAGAAATCTTTTTATTAATAACGTAGGTTTCTTGGCGTAGGTTTCTTGGATCTGGTTACTCTGTGAAGAACTGTTACATTTAAGGCAGATCTCTGTAATGTCAAAGTTTAATGACCAATAAAAAATATTGTTAGCATCACATGTGTGGTTGAGTGTGTAATTACACTCAGATTGTTGGTAAACAGACATGAAGTAGCCTTATCTTGTTATACCACCACTCAAACGACATAATTTATTTTGTCATTATCATTAAAGTGCTTTCGTTGATTATTCATTCATCGGTGGAAACAAATTAAACTCTTAAAATTGGCACCACCACCCTTTTTGTTGATAACAGTGTATATTATCTTTTATTAGGATGTCCATAGGAGAAGGAAATCACTTGAGACGATATACTTGTGCAGATAAAGTTTCTATTTAGTGCTGTCACATGAATAATAAATCTTTAAACACCTTATAATTGAGTACAGTTAACCTGCGATAATTGGTTTCCATTTTGAAGCTTCAAACTGATGCATTACTGAATTCACTGATTTTATAGACTACATAGTCACTGCGAGCACACTATGAACAGTTTTCCCAAATAATTATTTTTAAAGTCATCGATCAGCTGTAAAATCCAAAATATTCTTAAAGTATTTTATTCATCTTTATTCATAAAGTAAATGACCCTTATAAGCAACTTTGTATGCTCGATAATAAACAAAAATCAGTTTGTTATTTTGCTTGTTTTCAGCCTGTTTGATCTCAAATTAAACTTATTCTTTGTTCTGCCCCTATTTTCCAATACAATTTATAACTGATGAAAGTTCTGATGCACCCAACACTAATAAAGTGTGACAATGTGCTAGATTGAGCATTCATCACTTTTAGTTACCAAGTAATTGTTGGACTGAAACCAGTGTGTAGAAATGTATCATTAAAGTTGTTCGTCTTACAGTCATAACAAAAGTGGTAAGAGGTAGGAAATTTAATCAGTTATTGTTTAAGGCTCCATCATTGGGAACATTGCTGATAGAAATCCTGTCAACGGCTTCCTTAGACTGCTCAATGATGTTTTGATGATACTGATGGAGGTGGGGATGACATCACTTGAAGATTGATCAAGTTTCAAATAAGAAACAAAACAGTGTTCAGTGTTTGAAAAATAAAACATATAAACAATTAAGTGTTGTTCAAGCAAAATTATTGCACCAACCAAAAAGCAAGTACCTTATTTCTTGATTGGGTCTGACAAAAAGATTTTTTTTAAATGCAGAATAAAATATCTCTTAATGAAGTTACTTTACATTGTTTAGTGGGGATTCGGTAGATATGACTTGAAGGATAGGTTCTTATTGATCCATTGTTTAAAAAAACAAAATATCTAAAAAGTGTTACACCAACAGCAAATTGGAAAATAAGAGTCCCAACTATTAATTTTATTGATTCTAACATGCATCCTTGCTTGCTTTGTAACAAAATACATATAGAGACAGTTTTTAATTTAACTATTACTGGAGTCAGGCAGTATAGTTAAAAAACTGACTGACAGCTATCGTAAATTTACATATATACCAGTTCTATTGTAAGTTCAACCTTTTTGTCTGTAGCTTTTTTTCAGTAATAAATTTAGAATTAATGAAGACAATGCAGATCAAATGTGGCATGCCTCTACTTGCCTATTTTGTAGATTATTCTTGCACAAAGAGTGTTATTCACGTCCATGGTAATCACATTTCTGTTCCAATTATATATAATTGTTTTATTTTTCCGTAATGAAGAGTGTTTTCATATAGGATTGTTTTTTGAATATAATAAGTGCCCGTAGACAATATCTAATGTAGATTATTCTTACATAATATTGAGTATTATTCACTACCCTGGGAATCAATCTGTTTAAATTGTTTTCTCTCTCTTTATGTTTTGAACAAAAAATTGATGAATCATTTGGTTATAATAACATTGAGACATAGAGACTATGGTGCTTTTAATTCATCATGACATCGCTAATATCTGTTTTAAAATTTCCTAAGAGCGCTATATATCTAATGACATGAAATTTGTAATTGTCTTTATCTCCTTTATATTGACTCTGATATTCATGCATTTTGGTAACCTACTTTCCCATTCACAGCCTGCTCAATAAGGCATGGGTGGTGTATGTTTCCTATGAAAAGGAAATGTCACACTATGTTATCGGCATGTGCAACGAAACATTATAACATACATACATACAGGTTTTTTTATACCGCTATTCTGTCAAGATCACAGCGGTGTGATAAGACTGCTAGTTTTTTTGGCAACTAATTTTTTATACTTTACTGATATTTATCCCTTTTTTAGACAGTGTTTTAGAATTAGCATTTCCAGCTGTCTTGCTGAACCCATGTAAAAATATTTTGGTTTTTAAAAGGTTAATTGAGATGTTTTTGATTGCAAAAGGTGTACAAATTATCCTATTATTCCTTGAACAATTTCAGTTTCATAAATACCGCCTATGTAATTAAAAAAGTTCCAAGCAAGCTGCAACAGTAAGAAAGTATTTATTTACAGAAATACAGAAAAGCATGTTTCTCTTTTTTGTATTTTGTATAATTGGTGAACAGATGAACAGAGAAAGACACACTGTTTTATTGACAGAATTGGCTCAAATCCAATGACATTTAAAGGTTAATATATGTTACATTTATCATGTTTGTGCACATCCTTTTTGTTAAATCCAGGTTGTATAAGCACAGGATATACTGGAGGACAGTGTTTATAGAAGAATATAAAACGTGTCATGGTTATGAACTAAAAAATTTGTGTTAAATTCCAGCATGTTGATTTTAATTTAACCAATAGTAATTAACTCTGGTTGAGAACATGTCACCAAATACATAGGTAAATAAAAGGAAAATATATATTATCAAAATAGTTTTTCTCAAGAAATTTTCAGACTCATGTTCTTGAACACTCAATTAATTTTAACTTTTCATGTTAGAAACAGTACTGCTTTAAGTAAGTGCTTGTGTAAGGACTGAATTTGTTTTTTTTAAAGGTAATTATCGTTATGGAAATTATCACATCACTTTTTGTCCCTGTACCTGTGATGAAAACAAAGATTTTTGTGAAATGTGAGCCATGGTTCTCAGAAACTTACTCCACAATCACCCCACCACTACCAATCCAATGGTCATGCCATAAGGTGAATCTATCTTGTAACCAAACCATACAAATAATTGTTGTTCATGTCCAACGTTTTTAATTCATGAGTTTATTAAGTGTTACTGAAGTGTGATAGGAAATGTCTTCCAATAGGAAGAAAAACACTCTTATACTACACACAAGTGCATATTAATTATTTCTTATGGAAACACTTATGACATACCTTGATGATATCCTCTGTGTATTCTTGATGTTCATTTATTACCACATCATGTTTGTAATTAACTTCATAGTTCATGTGTGTTAATATCAGCACTGCCTTAAAGATATTTTCAAGTTGTGAGTTTCCAGTTGCAATGGAAAAATTGACATTTTGAAAATACATTCATATTTTGCTGTTAAGAACATCATTAAGGGTAAAAGAGCTGAACCAGATTTCTGATTTTTGTAATTAAACATCAAATGAAATAAGTTTGATATTAAGAATTAACCATTTTCATAAAAAGTGATTAGTTTAGTCACAATATAGATCTATTTTATATTTTCGGAACACAATTAGTTTAATGTCTTTAACATAATTGTTTTACTTGTAGTTGTGTTACTCTCATAATCAGAAACATTTGTCCTTAACTATTCTTGTGCCTTTTGTACTTAACAAATTTAAAAAAGCAGAATTATTGTGATGCCAAAAGCACTCCATGTGTAGATAGGTTGATACAAATGAAAGAGACTGCTGAAGCTGTCAGGAACAGCCGAAATTGTTAAATATGAAGCCAGCAACATATCTTGCAATAACACCTGATATATTGAAGACACAAGATAGTTAGTTTCAAGGGCAATCACAACCTGGTACAGTGATAAATCTCTGAAGTACAGCCTGTCCTAGAGATAAAGTCATGCAACTCACGCCATAGAATACTTAGAGTATAATATTAGGAAATATGCATGCTTGTCAATTGGAGAAAAATAATAGTGTTTGAATGATGTCACAATGAGTATATGACCTTTTCCAATTTTGAAAGAAGTGTTGCTACAATATGGCTAAAGAAAGCTTTGATAATGCCCAATAATTATTAAGTTTATGAAAGAAAAGTGGATTAGTGCATGAAACATGAGATCTGCAAATAGAATTAAGTGAGCATACAAGCTCCATCTGATGAGTAAATTGATACCTCATGATGCCTGAAGATACCTGCTATCCAATAGATAAATGCATAACCTTGAATTGAAGCCCACATACTAATAACATCTCCAACCTGAGTGCAACACCTGTCTGCCTTGAAATTCTTTGAAAATCTTCTTTCTTACTGAAATCCTACACTTAATTACATCTTATTTTATTTTCTGCACCTTTTAATACCAAAAGACAGTAGATTTCCTGTAGTTTAAAGGCATGGCCATGATATAACTCTGTAAACCTATGTACTTCATATGTCCATTGTATCTGAGTGCGGCAACTGGTGACCTTGAAAATCCTTTAAATTCTTTGAAAAATAAACTTTCAGAATGAAACGTTACACTTGTTTTGTATTTTCTGCATTTATATTGCCCAGTGATGATTTTTGATTGAAACTCACAGAGTTCACTTCTTACAGTAAGGCCAAACAAATTTGTTTGATTGTCCTTTACCGCAGCACCTAATTTTTCAGCCTGACCATTTTTTAGGGTAAAAATTCCCTTTTTTAAAACTTTTACTAGACTGTATTAGACATTACCACACATAATTTTTGAAATATGATTTTTTTGTTACGCAATATGTTTGATTGATATGTGTCTATTAAAAGTTTATTAAACAATTTCTTCACACTCTTAACTGATTAAAAACATAAATTACAAAAATATTTAAGTTGGAGATGCTTGTGCACACCATAAAGACTTTTTATATAGCAAATTAAATAAAGCTTATGACTGATCTTTTTTGTTAAATCCTCCCGCCCACACCAACTTTAGAAAAGCTGTTGAGGACCACCAGACAATGGTTTGTTTTTGGTCTAATCAAGTGGAGCACCTCAGGGCATTTACTGACAGACTTGAAGTTTTATGAAAATATACTTCCCCGCTGATATAAATATCCTGTATCTAGTTTTATCTGAATCAATTTTCAAAATGTATTCCCTATTAAGTGTTCTCCTTACTTTACAACCATTAATCCAATTATTGATGTAATTTAAGATACTGCACCTTCATACAAGGACAGAAAAGCATGGTGACTTCATAAAATATATTGTCATTAAGAAGATAATGTGTCCCTTTGAAGTAAATAACCTGTGTACAATCACCATTTAATAAATATTGTGTTAAAAGCATCTTTCATGAAGTGTCAGCACCAACCGACCCGCAACATTGTT
This sequence comes from Ophiopholis aculeata, assembly GCA_032273385.1. Taxonomy (NCBI): domain Eukaryota; kingdom Metazoa; phylum Echinodermata; class Ophiuroidea; order Amphilepidida; family Ophiactidae; genus Ophiopholis; species Ophiopholis aculeata. The sequence goes on along the minus strand of JAUMTS010733227.1, from coordinate 5,894 downwards.
AAGATTATATTCCAAGCTCATATTACAAACCCAAAGCATGTCCTCTATGTCAAGTTCCATTCTTTCCAACATGCTGCAGTAAATGGATCTCAATATGCATGCATAAAGAGAGAGCCCATGGGCTAGGCTGAATTCAGAGGTGATCCTAGGTATGGTAATTTTAAGCAATTGAGAGGGATGCTATTATTGAGATTGTCTGCTCCGAAATTCTCCATGTGTTTAGATTTGGACCATTGCAAATGTATACATAAATGTGGTACTAACCAAGAAAAGAAATAGGTGAGCATTTATTACTGTAAAGAAAATTTAAACAGGAGTGGACTTGAGACTTGTTTTGATTTTCATTGAAGTAGTGAAGTTAATGGTGAATAATTGTTATGGTTGGGACAGTTTTCAATTACAACCGGATAAACCCTTACGAGGACTAATTGCTTTTCCTAGATGGAGATGATAGTCTGAGCGTATAAACTTGCACCATTGCAGACTTTTAAAAAATATTTCAGAACACATTCTTTTTTAGTTGCAAAGGACTGAATTTCAGCTTTTTCTATCTTATATTATGTAGATGAAGAAACACACTCACAAATCATCAAGGGCATTTTCAATTTGTCTTACAATGTCTGTTCGAAACCTCAATCTTTCTTACCTCCTTTCCCAGAAGGGATTTTTTTATGGTCAATAAGATTGCCAATAGCATGGCAAATTATTGTTGTAATTTAAGACACTGCGCCAATATACTAAGCACATGAGCTCAGCACATTTAATGACATTACGAGGATAATATTTCCGTCTGAAGTATATAACCTCCCTACAATTACCATTTAACAAATATTGTGTTTAAAAAATCTTTCATATGTGGCCGTTACTATCCAATACACAACATTGTTGAGATCATTTTCCATGCTCATATTACAAACTTAGAGCATGTTAGGCAATATCATGTTTAGTTGTTTTCTTGAAAACATGAGGCATTATCACATAACACACAGTAGTACTAAGAATTAACCCATTAGCTGTCTCCAGAGGTTATAGCGTACACAAAATCCAGACCTGGTTGTAGGTAGCGTTATTTAAAGAAAAGAAGTAGAATGTTGTAATTAAGATTGCCTTACCCTGAGATTTTGCATTGAGTGGTGCCATAGGAAATATTTACTTTGCAATCGTACTAAGGGTGAGGACTGAGCGGGTGTTTATCGTTCAAAAAACTTTATTCAGTTGGACTTGGGTTGAGTTTCATTGCAGTAGTGAAGTTAATGGTAAATAATTGTTAGTGTTTAGATAGTTTTCAATGATAGCCTGATATTTGAGTAAATCCAAACAGAGCTGAGTGTCCGGGGCATTAAAGTCTGAGTCATTAAACTTACACAACAGTTGACTTCCACCAAATTCAAAACACAAGTTTCATGTTGCACAGAACTGAATTATAGCTTTTCTTTCATTACTGACAAATAAACGATATGAAGAAACAGTCTGATGTATTATCATCCAATACATTTATACTCTTCCTGTTGCCTCTGACATGTGTTACATTTTTCTAAACAAAAAGCAAACTATTTCCTTATGGCAATTTACACCCAGTAACCCAATTATTGCTGTAATAGAGAAACTACACCATCAAATAAGGCCAAATGACTGACAAATGGGATGTCATTAAGGAGATAATGTTTCCTTCTGAAGTGAATAACCTCTTTACAATCACTGTTCAACAAATATGGTGTTAAAGCATATTTTACATACCGTGTCACAACTATTAATTCTGGAGCATCGCTGGTATTAGATTCCACCCTCAGATTACAAATCAAATACATAGTATTCCATGTCAAATTACATTATTGCCAAAAGGTGGCAATAAATTTGTCACAAACTGCAAGTACAAACTAGGAGCCCATAGGCTAAACTGATTTCAGTAATCCAAGGCGTGGTAATTTGACAAGAAGGAGAATGATGTTATCGCCGATATTGCTCTGCCGTAAGATTCGCCATGTGTGTTGAGACTTGGAACATACGAAATATATACATAGTATGTTAAGATCTGGGCCATTTGAGATGTTTACATTTACAAAGAGGTTACATCAAGCAAGAAAAGTTGTGGGTGCTGTTTATTATTCTAAGCAAAGTTGATACTGAGATAGACTTGATACATTGTTTAGATTTGGTGGCCAAGGGTAATTCTGGCTGTTTTGGAGGCAGTGATAAATATTTACTGAGCTGCCATTCATAAAAAACAAAAGGCAAGAACAAATTTGGCTTTGCATCCAAATGTTTGGTACTTCTACAAGGCTATTTTTAGGATAAATGTATCCTAGTTGTGTCTGCAAGGCCTCTGAATCTACTCTTGGCATGAAACTGGAAACTGAGAACACTCCTAGAAATCTAAAAATGTATGCTTTCTCAATGTGAATATGTAGCTAGCAGTACCTGATGTAGTAATTTAGACAACCTGACTCTATTCATTGTAACCTCTTCACTTGACAGAATTCAGATAAGAGTTTTACCCAGGTTGAAATAGGGTACTTGATATTTAGGAAATACTTTGAGGGGAACCACTGCTATCACTTAATATTTAAACATTTCCTATTGGGTTTTCAAAGGTTATGTTTAGTTCAAACTCATTTTGAGGTTAAGAAAATGTTAAAGAAATATGCTCAAGTATGCATTTACCAAAGGTGTTCTATCTCATATTTCTTTCAAAACATGCTAAAAATATTTTACAACTAAAAATGCAAGCTACAGCAAAACAATACAAAACATATGTTAAAAAGCTTTAAAACATAACATTATTTTGTTTTGATAGAATTTATAACAAATCAATATGAAGTGTATCAAATAAGTTTGGATTATATTCCAAATTAATTAAATTCAACTTTGATAGGTTTGCTGTGTATCAGCCTTCATCTATCTGATGTTAAATTGAAATTTTACTTAAACCATTTTGTTTCGAAAAAGAAATGACTGTATCAGGAACGTTTATCAATTTGAATATACAATATTCTTTTTACAAAACTGTTGTGTCAAGATGTATTAAATTGATCAATTGATATAGTTTTGATACTATCAGAGATGCATCAAAATTAATCCAAGGTGCTCTTTTAATATATGATTAGATCAAATAATCTGCGTCTCTTTTTTGCTTCCATGTTTTATGGATTGCTGTATCTAACTTGCTTAAAATGGAAACAGGTAAGCTAATTATACATTCACAATCTTATACAAATTGAGTGAGATAGCAAATAATTTATCAATTTCACTTCAACTTTATGACCTCACAGAAAATTGTTAATAATATTCAAAACATCAGACATGACTGGTATATCTTACTTTGTTTGATCTGTAAAAAAGAAGAGTGCAATTTGATCAATACGGAAGGTCAAGATGATGTGAATTTAAGATATTTTCTGAGTGCAAACATTTTCCAAGGTTAGTTTGTCCTTAGTTTTTAAGGCGATGTGGTATTTTGTACTATTTGACTATGAATTTTAGTATTAAAATACTTGTATGAGTTCTTTTTTATCAAGATGTTAGTTAAGACTAAGGCTGTGCCTTTAAAGTAAGATACATTTGCCAATTATAATCACACTCTCTGATACTGCCTTGGTACTTAGATTGATTAATGACAAGTTCAAAGATATTGACCTTTTGTAAAATTCAAGTATAAGTCATAGTAAGTAATTAGAAGAACATGGATCTATCTATAGGGGAATTTATTGCCAGGAGGGGATTTGTTTACACCTGATACAGATGAGACTGATCAGGGTGTGTTCACATGGGGTTTGCTGGACATGAGGGTATACTCAGCAGGGTCTAACCAATTGCATAATCCTATATAAAGGCTATTTGGGTACGTTCAGATGTGGTTCACCAGATGTGAGGGAATACTATTGATAGTCTAGATATAGATCCCACTCAGTATTTATACAAACCTTGGTCCATGGTGGAACTCATTACCAGTGTTTACAGCTGGTTCTGATGAGATCGATAGAGTATGTTCACATGAGGGTAAAGCATCTTTATTATAAAATCTAGGTATAAGTCACACTCAGTAATTAGAAGAACCCTGGGGTATTGGAGGAGATGTATTTAGTAAGCTGGCTCAAATGAGACTGATTACTCTGATATGTGGTTTTCATACAGGCTTTGCTATGTTTTTATTGGCACCAAACAGGTGATAACTGTGAGGCTTTTGCTTCTTTGCACGTAAATATAATCCTTCTTGACAAGCGGAACTGCTGATATACCCCACACAAATTAAATAGGCAGTAAATGCTGAGGTTGTACTGTGTTCAGCCTCACTTATGCTCTTCTATATCAACGTAATACAATACATAGGCCCTCCAATGTGATACTGATCAATGTATAGACATGGCATAGAAATCCCCTGTGAATTTAGTAACTTGCAATGTTTTACCAATAAAACCTGACATGGCATTAACAAAATGTGCACCTGAGAGAAAACAAAAGTCTAAAACCATCCTATTGCTGCTATATGAGTGATTGCATAATTAGTTGAAAGACTTGATTCCCACGACTCAGTTGAGAAGTTTTTCTTCTTACCCCTTGCATTGTGTTACATTCATTTAAGCAGTCAACAGGTTAAATTAGTTCTCATGGGGTAAAAGTGTCTGTATGAAGAGACAAGAAAGATGTGGTGGCAGCATGTCTTGTAGACGGTAGTTAAATGAGATTATATCATGTGGAAAATTATCTCATAAAGTTGTTATCAAACTAGGGATTTCTTTTTCAGCAAGAGGAAATATGGGATGCATTTAATTTTGCTTCTGTATGATTTGGCACCTTCTAGTATCTTGATTGCAAGAAAGTGAAATTGTGTAAATTAAGTTGTTATGAACAGTTTTTCTTTTTATTTACAACTAGTTTTCTGATTCAGACTTTCAGTTTTCCTTGGGTCATACGTAAAACAATGTGCCAAAAGGTCTCAAAATATTGCAAAAAAATAATGTTCCAGAAGGAGTCATACTATTATTCCCTCTGATTGGTTCAATAAATGGTATCATGTGCAGTCAGCATGTTAGATGTGATTGCATGGGTCAAAGTAACTGTAAAAACAGCCAATAGAGATGAGATTGTACAAAAATATGTAGAAAATAGAATAACAGCTAATAAAATTCCAATTGAGATCATTCCATTCCTTACCGAATTTATATTGTAAATAAAGAAATCCTTCATCCAAAACACTGTTCATTCCTAATAGGGCCATTGCACCAAACACTGTCTTTTTTCTGGAGTCATTGTCCTACAGATTAAGGAAACACATTTTATTCCATCAATTCCCTTGTAGCCAATCTGTAGGAGTAGCTGCAAGGTTGATAACTCTAGTGAGAAATTAACCTTAAAATTTCTGTTACTTTCTTATGCTAAAGGAAATCAAACATTGAAATTGAAATGTCCTTCTACTGTGTGATTAAATATTTCAGCTTATTGGCAGGCAGCATGAATCTCTTTGTTGAAATTCTGAACAAACGTGTTGTGGATTTTGCACATTTAAATTCTGAACTTAGTTTTTTTTTTTTTTTTTATGATGTGATGTAACTTACACCTTGTTTCCATTAGAAAAGATGCTGGATTAATGTTTTGCTCTTTTGTTTTGCCTATTATGAGATTAAAATATAAGAGAAAAACTGAGGCGAGGAACAGTTAAAGAGAGACAAGAATAAGTGTCCAATCCTTCAAACTGCCTTGCTTAATGGCATCATTAGCCATAGAGGATCTCTCAGCCTAAATATAAAGGAAGTGGAGAAGGGCACCACAGCCGTCAGCCTTGATTTCTATTTCAACTTTACCTTTGTACTCATACTAGTTATCAGTTATCAAATTGCATTTCTTAAAAGAAAACATCTAAGGAATCCCTATTCTGATTATCTTCCGGTATCCAGACA
>JAUMTS010733116.1:0-11867 GCA_032273385.1 Ophiopholis aculeata | reverse complement strand
AAAGTCTGGAAACATGTGTCTTTTGGTATAACCTTATTTTAGTCATTTACAGGGTTTACATGCAAAAATGTCCACTTTAAGGGAGGTGAGTGAGATGTAACTTGGGAAAACAATTCCATCAATACCAAAATAGTCCAGCAGACAACATTTGAATAATAATTTTTGGTGTTTTAAATTACACATAGTTTCAGATTGGGGATAGTCTTGGATAGATGTTTTAACCTTCCTTTCCAATATTTACGGTTTGCAAAAGTCCTCAAGAAAAAAACAAATTTTTAAGTTCCACACAAAGAAAATTGAAACAGAAATTTTTATAGTTTACTATAGATCATTGCACTTTCACTCAGACAGAATAATGAGAATCATGTTATTAGGTTGTGCATGATTCATCATCATGTGACTAACAAGACCTATAATACTAAAGTACACCAAATGCCTAGAGACAATTGATGTGTCATGATCAAAATCCCTGATCATATTTAGTGAAATATTGAAAACGAATCAAATTGGAATAGGCGGAATTATGATTCACAATATTGTTTTTGCTGCTTGAATTTGAAGGTGCTCTAAAGATTGTTTCTACAAGAATTGTAAGCCAGGGATCATCCGGATGGTGAACTTGTATTTGAAAACCAGAGGCAGAAATATCCTTAGTTTTCAGTTCCAGTTTTATTTTTGATCTCTTTGGGCAAAATAAGGAAAACCAGAATTTTCAAAACTCTCCTCCTTCACACTTAAACCAAACAGTGTCAGTAACTAAGAATTACTAAATTAGGCGCATGTTAAGTAGATCTTGTGGTAGCGTGACGTAAATTATAGTAACCTTAATCGACATGGCTCAAAAATTGGGTGAATTAAGGAAGCTCCATCCCAGTAAATTTGACCATTTAAAAGGAAATTTTGACTTTTTGGATAAAGAAATACATAATACTACTACTAGTAAGTACTATAGTAGTAGTGGGAATCTGTGGGAAATGTAACTAGCCCTGGTACTCAGCTAGAGTTTTGTTAGGCAAAAAAAAAGGTGTTTGTTTGCTTGTTTGCCCATGATATCCGACCAACCCTGATTTTGGAAAGCTGAAAAAGCCTTTTGGAACTCCAATTTACTGTAAAAAGGAATAACAACCTAGTCCGACCCTAATTTTGGAAATTCCTGAAATATTATTATTATTTTGAAATGATAAAAAGATTATATTTTAACAGTTTGTATTGTGAACACATTTTATTTGTTTTTAATGTGCAAATATGCATGTTTACTTCAAAATGAGATTTGTAATATTTTGAACAATGGGAGTAATTAATGTATACATTGTACTTGTGAGCAGGGTTTGCCATTGATATAAAAAAAATGGTGGAAAAAAGAGTTTCTGAACGACCTACAAAAATTCATCTGGGCAAGCAAGCCATTTATTTTGGCCTTACTGCATACTGTGTCACCTGCAATTTGATAACATGAGACAATACCTAAATTATTAGGGCATGGATATTTTTTTTTTAATTTAGGGCACAAATTAAACATTGGACTCATTTCCAGGCCACTGCACAAGGGCATATGATGCCTCTATTCACGGCTGGAAAAAACTTTTTTTTCCCGGCAATGAAGGTTTCATTTCCCTCGAAATGGCTGCAAAGCAGGCATCCCGCTGCTTTAGCGGCGTAGGGGGGTGTCTGAGGGGGGATGTGCCCCCCTTCAGGAGCTGAAGCTTTTTGAAAAATCAAGTTGCAATTGAAGCCATTTGGTGCGCATTTTTAACACTTTCTAAGCGATATGGTAAGCTTAGAATGATCATGAAAGTCTGTGAAAATACGTACGTATTGCGTGATTGTGTGGTCACTTACCATTGTTTTCTACTAGTTTCCACTGAACTTTCAACCAATCGGCCGGCCACCCAGCCGGTCTAATAATATGCTAAGCTAAAATCCACAATGCATGAATGCCACACAGAATCGCGCTCGGTATTCAGCGGCACCGGCATGCAGGAATGCACGCTCCGAGTATATCTTGCTCGCATAAATAATGAGCTGAAATGAGGTCATTGGGTCATGTGATGATGTGCAGGTGCGCACACGTGGTGCAATGTCCCATTCATGAATTTTACGATGCCCTAATTTGGAACTACCTCATTATAATTTTGCGTATTTTGCTCACACGTGGTCCCATTCATGAATTTTACGATGCCCTTATTTGGAATTACCTCATTAATATTTTGCGTATTTTGCTGTGATACTAAGATATTAATCATGATAATGGGTTTTGCTATAATATACTACGATAATGGGTGATCGACACTCGACAGGGTAAATAAAACTTGAATGATATGAATCATACTTTCATAAATGTCTGTCTTGATGAATTTATGATTCACATCATTCAAGTTGTATTCGCTCTGTCTGATTTCATCTCATTTCATTTCATTTCATTGAATGTAATTGTGAATAAAAATATGAAAGCATTAACGAATATTATTATATATTGCCTTACCTTGTTTTCTTCTTGTTCTCCGTGTGTTATTCAATAATCCTTGGCCTTAGGCCATAAATGGAAGTTTGGGTTTTGTTGATTTAATCCTATCAACTACTTTGGAAACTCGATGCAGTTTGGCATATACATCATATGTTGTGAAGTGCCATGGTCCTCCTTTGAAATGGATTTGCAGAACCTGCCTCACTAGACTCTCACAATGTTGAAGTTCAGGTCCATTCCAATGTATTTTCAGTTCGTCACTTATATCCTTTACGTCATTCCTGTTTGTTGAAGTATTTGAACCGCCACGGGCAGTGCATATGTGTTCAATTACACTCCCCATAGATTCAACTATTGACTCAGGGGGTGCACTAAGAAGGATCTTTGCCATCTTTTGCATAACATGTGAAGCTCCAACACTGAATATTGGTACTGTAAAGACTAGATGGTAAAGTTCAATTTCACTGGTAACATTATCGAGAAGAGAACGATTTCGGTACATATTTGTACATAAGTTCCTGCATTCCTCTTCGTTTTCAGGATGCATTGATGAAACACATCGGACTTCTGCAGAATTCATCATGTCTGTTTCATTTTCTGCATTTCTTGCACGTACAAGAAGAGGCCCGTGTGAAGCAGCTTTCTCTTTCTGTTTAATGTCATTCTTAAACTCCGGAGTGAAACGCTGATTCATGTGCGTAGTCATTTGATCTGCCAAGGATGCAGCTTCTCTTAGAAGAACTTCCAATTTTGTTTGCACAGGGTTGGGTTCATCCGGGGGTTTATCTTTTTGTTCATCATCAGATTCAGGGTGGAACCTTGTCTGTCGTAGTGGCATATTCAATCCCGTGTCAGAGACTAAGAGTGGATGAGTTTTAAAAGTACACTGGAGAAGATCGGCTTTATTCTGCAAGTAAGTGGGAAGGCCGTCTTCATCGTTCATACACTGCAATGCCTCAATATATGCTTCAACTGCCGCTAATTTAGACCAGATAGGGTAATCGACGCGTTGTAATGTCTGACTTAATTTGCCTAGGTCCTTGTAATAATCACAACATATGATTAGCTTCATAACAAAGTTTATGCCTCGTATCCGACGGAGAAGATTACACATATCAGGTGCGCGTTGATCTTCACTTGCCGCTACTTGTTCAAGAATCTGGCGAACCACGTGGTAGTTATCAATAAAATTTTTGAAGACTCCGTGCGCGTAAGCAGCAAATCTCGTTTCACTAAACCAACGGGGAGCTTTAAAATCCAAGCCTAGATCTGCTGCCTTATCAATGGCTTCCTCGAATGTCTTGCCAAATGAAAACTTCGATAATATGGCGGCGATATCCTTACACGTGTCATCTATCCATGGACAATGTTTGCGTGCATCCTTGTCTGCAAGCTGGAGTATATGGGCAGGATCCCACACGAAGCCAACGTTTTGATCTAGATGCAGTTTTTCTCTTAGCTTGGATGGGACTCCTAAATGAAAATATTGGCCATCAAACCCGAAGCCCGCGATCTGATCTTTATCAATGGCGTAATCTTTGCAGACATCTGCAATATCCGTGGCTATAGCATCACCGTTATGCTTCTTAACTGATGTTACACCTAATGAAACAGGAGTCATCAGTGAGTTCATGCCCGGTGTGAATAAGATTGCTGCGTACATTTGTCCAGTACGTCTTTTAGCTGTCATTTTGTCAGCAACAACTCCAATTGGAGGCTTAGCACCAGTTGCTAATAGAGGATTGCTGATGTAGGACTTGACTCTCTGATCAGTGGCCTCTGCGAATTTAGGTCGTAATTCGGAAGGGAATTTTCGGGAATGATTTAAACTCCCGATCTTCACTTTTGCATCGGCAAGTAACATGAGATTTGTTTCATAATCTGCAAATGGTCGCCCTTGTTTCAAAAGCTTGTAACACTCTTTGCCTAGCGTTACCCCGACATTATGTTCATGTTTTATAAGTTTTTGATTTTTTTTAGTTTCTGCTTTTTGCACCTGCAAGTTGTGAATGTGGGCTTGAGATCCAACATGCCTAGCCACTGAACGCTTTAAATTGCTAAATGACATTGGTTGGTGACTCTTCGTAAAATCTACACCACATGAAAAGTCATAGTGAAAAATTCCAGACCCAATTCGTGATTTAATGCTACCATCAGCGCAACAAACTTCACAGTTTAAACTATTGTTTTGCTCATCCGGTGTCAGCCCAGCCAAATCACATTTGCGGCGGAGGGTTTTGCTTGTTTGCAATAACACTTTCAATGCTTCTATTTCTTTATCTGTATTTTGATCAATGATTCGATCTGCGTCTTTTGACTCTTTTGTGCTGGTATCATTTGATTTCACAGCTTTCATACCAACTTCAAGTTTGGAAAGTTTTAAGAGCACTTCATCTAATTTATCTGATATAGGCCCTTGTCCTTTTGACTCTGACCTACTTTCACTCTCGGCTTCAACATGTTCAATGTCCCTTGCATGAGTACTAGTAGCTGTACTGGTATTGCCAGGATCGAGAATGCAACTAGCTTTAGAATTAGAACTGTCAGCGGCATCCATTTCCATGTCTGACTCGGGGTCTGACTCTTGCTCTTCACTTAGGTCAACATAACATCGACGCTTGCTTGGACCGCCGTGTTGGTCATCATGATCCAATTTTCGTTTTTTTTTCAGTGCTTTTGGCTTGTAGCATGTCAACAAAACTCCGACTCTGAACAGCACCCTTCTCCAGTTTCTCACATCCTGGATGTTGTGCCTTGGTGTGCTGTTTCAAGCGATCCCTTCTCATTTGGACACCGCAATGCCCACATTTAATAGTTCCTTTCGATTTAAACCCCTGTGAAGCCATTTTGCACTACATAAAATATATGATAAAGCAAAAAGTTCCCGTCACGCACGTGCACATCGTCATCAACACGTAACTACAAGTGTACTTTTCTAAGAACAGCCGTACATTTCCGCATAGGATATTGTTATGTACATGTACATGCACTGCTCATTATCATATCACTGGCCTGCAGCGTGCTGATGGCGCTGAGTGCCTGGATGGGAGGATGTGTACGACATTGATAGACAGTTGCCACGGAGACGGGGGTAAGCTTACTTGCGCTGAATTTCGGGCTGATTTATTCCTGAGACGTAGTTATTTTCGTCTCAGATTTTATCAAGAAATAAACACACTACTCAAGACTCACTTTTCTACTTTTATTGTTCAAAAAAAGGATTATTTTACTCTTGTTTCCCTTGATATTTCACTGTATTTTTCCTTGTTTATATCACTATTTTTCCTTGATTATTTCTGTCTATGATTTTGCTCTCTTGTTTACTTTTGCATTAGTAAAATTTCCCGCGAGTCGGCAGGATTTCCCGGCAATGAGCTTCCCGTCTTGCCGGTTTTTTCCAGCCCTGTGTAAGAGTTTGCTGTGTACATTCATGTGGATAACAAATGCTTGGTTACAGTTTTGCCATCAATCAATGTATTTTTAAAAACAAAGTCTGATACATTGCCGACTCTTCAGAGAGGAATTTCATCCCTTGTTATAAGGCAACGGAAAAACACCAGGTTTTGAAGTTTTCAGATTTTTTTTTTAATTTGCTAAAATCATGTAAAATCAGCCAGTTTTTTGGCTGAAATTTTTTAGAAATAAAGGCTTTATAAAGCTATCAACAAAATTACAGATTTTTGCAGACTTTGGTGTCATTTTAGTTTTAAAACACCTGCCTAACCAACCGACCCAACTTGAGGCCTGTCCACCTGTAAAACAAGGGTGTGGTTTTTTTCGTCGCTTAATTTTGAAAATGTCCCAATTTGATTGCATGTAGGAAGAAGCCAAAAAGAAAGCCAAAGTACAACAGCAGCACAAAGACTACTGGTTGAAGGAAGGCATAGTGGTCAAGGTCACAACCAAAAGACTGGGAGACAAATTCTTTAAGAAAAAAGGAGTTGTACAGGTAAGTTAGCTGCAAAGTAGAATGAATTGTAGTATATAGGGTGTTGATAAAGCTGTAAAATGTATGGGATGTGACTTAGTTTTGCATGCACCTTTATGGTGCTGATGTTGTTTCAAGTATGTATAATATACCACTTTAAACTCACAACAACTTAGATATCTTAAGCCCAATGTTGGGAAAAATCAGTAACTTTAGGCAAAATAACAAAAAATTTGGCAAAAATTTCAACTCCCAAGGCCTACATTTGGCCAACAGTCTGAAATCTGTTCCCAAGACCCTAGTTTTTGAAAGGAAAAATCGTTCACAAGACCCTGCTTTTGAAAATTATTTGCACGGCGGACGGCAATCAGTTAGTTGTGTCATATAGTCAATGGTCGTGTGCGCGTGTTTAGGGGTGTGAGTGTGTGTGGGGGGGGTCTTCATGTAGGTAAGTTCAGCGATTTTTGTGTAGCGATCCGAGTCATTTTGTTTTTGCAGAGTGCTAAAATGCAAAAATTTGAAGAAAAAAATCGGGACAAAAAAATGAAGAAAAAAAATGGCAAAATCGGGAAGGAAGGAGAGCTGGCGACGCCACTGCACCTAAGACTAATATAAATAGTGGTTTTCATCATAAAGGCGCATGTCCTGAAATTAGGTACGCCCTATTTGAAGAAAATTCATCAAAATTACCCATAAAAAAGCAGCCAATAGCTAGGTATTAGTTGGAGAGTTTATTTCTTAATGAAATATATATGAGTGAGTACCCCCTCTAAACAACCATCCTTCCACTAACAACTTTCCAACTTTTTAAGCAACATCACAAAGTTAGTGTACGTTGCAGTTTACCCAATAATATTGATTTGGATATTGATCTTTTTCCACTTAAATCGGCTGTGTGTTGGTATAAGGAAAATCATCAATATAATTAGCGCCCGCTAACGTTCGTCTTGCGTATAGCCTACAGGGAAATTATATACACGACGGTCTTGCGTATAGCCACTTCCTATAGATTTATTCCGTAGCAATATCAAGGTATTAAAACCACATTTCTGGCAGCTAATCCCTCTTGGTCTGATGGTTAGTTGGCTTGGCTGGTAATCAGTGGTCTATTTTTCGAATCCCCTCACAAGCTTGTTTAAAGACAATTTTAAAATATTTTTAAATTGAAAAAAAAATCAAAAAATCAAATCAAAATATTCCTCTATATGTTTATTACATGTACAGCCAGCATTACAAATTTGTATTACGGAAAATAAAATCGCCTCCGGGCTCCTAACGTATTCATCCCATTTTGACATTGAATACAAAGTATACATAATACATAAGTTATTACTTTAAAAACAAAAAATAATAATTTTGAAATAGCAGTTTAGAAAACAAAAATAGCTGCTACTGTGGGTTATATTTCGCATTTTTCAATTCTTCATCCAAAAAGTTTATACGTAACTTACAATTCACCTACTTTAGATCTCAGGATTTATGAAACATCAAACCCGATGTTTCTTCAAAATATTCAGACTCGTTTGTTCTTCCGACGGTGCAATAAAGAAACAGGATTTTTGTTATCTTAAATCTCTTAAAATAATGCAGAAATTACATAAGAATACAAAAAATTAAATACAAGAATTGTTGAGAAAAACTACATTGATATACATCAAAGAAGTCGAAAATACGCTTTTGCGATGACTTTCTATTCGAATGGAAGTTTTGAAAATTTCATCTCACAGGAGTGTTTTAAGAAATAATTTTAAACGACAAACATTACAAATCTTTGAAACGATTTTACTGATGATGACTACTTACCGTTTTCATGTTACCAAAAGAGTAATTTTAGACATTGCAAGCAGCGGGTTGTTGTATCATTCACAGTTGCAAGATCTGAAACAGAATACCGTCTCGTGTTAACTGCTCTACCTGGGCTGCCCTGCTATAGTCTGAAGGAAGATTTTGTGAAATTGTTCTACTGATCACTTACTAGCTGACATTCATTAATCTTGATCACACCGATTTCTTCAAACTAGTGACATCTTGTAAGTGCTGATACATTTATATCTCCGTTGTGATCGGTCTTGTTTCGAAACACAGTATACCGGTACGCTCACGGGTATTGGGGTTCATTTTAAGTGTTAGACCGTGGATTTTCATCACAGAGTTAGGCGGTTAGATGCAGCAAAACAGTCTTTTGACTGTATGTAAACAAATTGACTGCAAATCCTTCTCGATATGAACATCAAATTTAGAGTAAGTTTCTTGTGTATTGTTGTACTCAATGTTCTTTTCGCTATCCTTTTACACCCTAAAATTCAACAAGAACATGCCTTCTTAACGTACCCAGATCCAAAAGTCTATTCTACTAAACTGTGGGTTATCACTCTTTTTGTTTGTCAAAAACCACAACACTTTAATTTACAATTGTAAAAAGCAATTGTTTTACATTTCATTAATGTGTGATTTAAACAATGTGTGTAAACAATCACTAACAAATGCTCATAACATCGTTATGTGTCATTTGATTTTCGATTATTTAGTCTGAACTTCTTTCAGTTCCATTCTGCTTCAGCTACGTCTAAGTAGGTAGTGCATTAAGACAAGGGTCATTTCTGAAAATAAAAGTACCAACAGCACAGAATATCCCAGATGCTCATATGCTCTATTCTTGACTTATGACCATTAACTGTCCACATTTCTTCAATTACCTTTGGGCATGTTCGACCTTGCTATAAGTGGTGCGTTATGCCAAGGGTCACGGGTAAACGTAATACTCCAGTAGTACAGAACATCCATACCCGGCATCCATATGTCCATGTATTATGTTTCATCATAATTTATAGACTGATGACCATTGTCATGAATGCTCATTGAGTCCATTTAAAGGAGCACCAAGCAATGCATTGCCCTTCTAATTTACATCATTAAAGGGGCATTGGTGAATAGAGTGAAGCCACTTAAGTGTTTCTTCTTAATTCTTTTGCTCAGATGGTTACTCCTGTGATATAAGTACTCATGATTCGTTTGAGGTAGATATATCGTCAGGTTGACTTCATCAACAGCTACTCCAGTGAATCCAGGGTCGTAAAGGTTCGTTGTTAATTTAACCAGGTAATAGGCTCAACCAGATGAATTAAAACATGTTTTCTTTATATTTACTATTGCCTGTATATGTATAAGGTAGTCGACAAGATATTTCTTGATAACCGAATTAATATAACTGGTATCTTATATAATCATACATTAAAAAAGAAATATCTCAATGTGCCCTTAAGCAAAGGCTTATGTGGTAGTTGATTGTTTTAATATAGGGTATGTTTTACAATACTTGTTTAGTATAAAAAAACACGTATTTTGTTTGTTCAAAAATTGTTACAAAGATAATATTATTCCGCCAATACATGATTTGACCCTTTAAATATTTCTTATAGCGTGCTTTCTAAATTGGTAACGAGTAGTGAAATTCCCTGTTTTGTGTAATACTATTGTGCATCTCAACATACCCTGATTGATATCACTGTCAAGTTGCCATTAACCTTTCAATTATACACTTCATTTAAGCCGTGGTAAAAGCCTATCGTATAATTCATTTAACCCATCACTATATCATTATAGTGTTCAGCTTCGCAGGGATAAACGATAATCAGGTTTCCTATTCCTAAGTGCTGTCCGTAATTTAATATTGAAAGGTCTTCTGGCTGGGAATGCTGAAATATTTTTATCAAACGGAAATCAGATAATTTAGTAGTATCTGTCGAATAAAGGTCATCAAGGGATTTATCAGAAAATATATGTGCAGGTTTTGTGACTTCAAAAAAATATAATTATTCGAATAATTACTAAATAATCTAAATTGATTCAGATTAAGATTTAATACCTCTTCAAGACTATTGTTTAAATTCCACATGTTATAAGTGCCATCTGAATTAAATCAAAAGATAGTGGTAAATAGTTATTTTCAAAATGATTTATTATAAAGGATTGGTAATCAGAATTTGATCACTGTTGAATATATATTAATTCATTTACACCATCCAAAGAATATACACTTGATTGTTATTGTTGAAACATGGTTCAGTACCTGACGATATCAAATAAAAAAAGATCACACAACATTTATATTTTTTTCAGTTTTAAGCAACAAAAAGTTCCAGGCAATTGTAAGCTCTATGAAAAATTCGATTTTATTTATAAGTACAGGGTGTCCACAAACGCTATGCTACTTTTTGAAGCTTCATATCTTAACATGTATTATTAATATAGTAGCATTTGAAATATAGTCATATAGATGAGAGTTTAGAAAGTATGTTAATACCAAACTCAACTATATTGGTGATCCCACAACATAATAACATTGACTTAATGACTTGTCATCTGACACACATTACTATATATTTTCAATTTATGGATTTCAAATGTGCATAACCGCTTGACAATAAATAATTTATAAAACATTTAATTTAAAAACATGCATATACGACTTTCTTGCATTCACATGATGATTAATTTAGTTGCACGATGTCACGACCTGACGTACGTTGGACATTCTGAAGTTTGGTTATGAGAGCTTTGTAATTATGCTAATTATTATGCAAAAGAGGGCAGTATTACCATAAAACAGCTGACACTGTGGGACAAGGTTGGACAAAGAGTTCACGTGATGATGATATATTTATTAGATACAACTAGTTGGGATGCACTGTAGTTTCTATGAATGGAGTAACCGCCCTCATGTAGCTGATATAGGTGTCATGCGAGGACTTTTCTATTATATGCTCAAAACTAAAATTTCTCTGTTAATCCCTTGCTTATCTTTTCAGAGAAACTAACTACGAATTTGAAGTGAGGATAAGTATCCTTAGACATGACCTTAAGGTGGTACTCAGGGAAGTTATTGATTGGCTTTGGTGTTGAACTTATCAAGTTTCAGAAATAGATACGTGGTCCAGTGGTATGAGCTGGGTGCTCAATATCTGTAATCAGTTTTTACGCACTGGGTCGGGTCCCGTTTTTGTTATTTCGAGTAACTATATTGTTTGACCGAAAGCAATCCCTTTTTAAACAGAAGTACACTGAACGAATATCTATCATTAGAAAAGTAACGAATATCTCTCATTGGGAAAGCTATTTGGACATAACCAACACTTGAATATTTTATATGGTAACCTACAGTATAGAAGGTTACCGTTATAAAGTGTAGTCCTAGTTTTCAGGACTTTAATTTAAAAGGATGAAAATAGTTAGCTATATATATCAGGACATTCTAAAAGCTTCTAGAGTTATGTGCGTTAGACCACACATGATAATCCTTCAAGCAAAGAAGCACTATTCTATACAACAATAACGTAAGCTTTTTGCTTATCAGAGCATACACTAATCGACCAGTTATGATACATATGTGGGCCTGCAATGATAAAGACAGGCACTGATCAAAGCCTCACTGATTCATAGTTTTTAGAAGTTATTCATAATTTCACTTTATTTTGT
>JAUMTS010733005.1:0-11871 GCA_032273385.1 Ophiopholis aculeata | reverse complement strand
CGAAAGAAATAATACACTTACAACATTTGAAGAAGAAAAAAGTAACCTCACCATACGATGGCTTCTACCGCATACTTATTACAAAAACAGATACAACGTTCTTGCATTGATACGACAAAATAATTTGACCAGCAGTTAGTTTGATAGAGAGCAAAAGTGCCATTGAAAGAAGTGGATCTTGTTCATTTGTACAACGAATAATTGAATTACATGTCTTTAAGCAGGACAATCAATTCACGGTCAGTTACATTTGAAACAGTTTGTTATTTAGAATCGAAGAACGAGAGTTTCTAGGTGTTTCACTGTAACCCTCTTCACGCGGATGTCAAGTGCAGACGACATGTCAAACATTTAAAAAAAAACCCGATGATCCTTTTGAAGTTTCATTGTTTAGCAATTTTATATTCGGGAGGGGTGGAAATGTTCTTCAAATGTCAAATATCTTCTTGAGAAATCAATTAATTTATTTTAAAGCACTACAAGTAAGGAATACAAATAGTATTAGCACAATTGATAGAGCAATACAAATTTAAAAGATAAGTGTAGTCTGCTAGAAAACTGTGCTGTAAGAATTGTTTACACATTTTAAACAATATAGAAAAGTATCGACTTCTCTAAAATAGTATAATTCTTAAATTTTTATTTCCCAAATTTAAAATAATTACACATATAAATATAAAACCGACACGATATTAACATAATTGTGTTTGTGACAATTGTTCTTCTTCTAACCATGAGGGGAAATAGTATTTATTTCTTAATCCATAAGTTGTTGTTGAGACACTACCCGTAAATTACAGTTTTGAATAATATTAGTGTTGCTTAAATCAGTCTGCAAAGCCATAATTATCTGTATACTGACGATGTGTTATAATTGTATTAGCGTGGAGACTTACAGTCCTAATTTATTACATGTGATGAAACATGTTTTCTTTTGACGATCGCGATATTACGCTCCGGCCTCTGAGGTTGTTACCGCTCACGCATTCACCGTTAACATTCTGGTCAGTGTTTCAGGCGTACGGTGCGATTTGAAATGGCGATTATGCCAATATCACACGATTCGTATCAACGTTCCTAATAATTGTAATAACGTGGAGACATGCAGTTCTTAATTATAAGATGTCATGAAACATGTTTTCTTTTGACGATCGCGCCATTACGCTCCGGCCTCTGGGTTTGTTACAGCTGACGCAGTCACCGTTTACTTTCTTGTTTAATTAATACAGTGCAATTCTAAGTGGTTATTATACAAATATTACAAGAGATGTATCAACGTTTTTAATACAGAAGTTAACAGACAGGGATCAACAGACATGTATAGTTAAGTTAATACATTGTGCCGCGACATTGTATACAACATTAAATTTAGTTGAAGGAAGACCTTTATCAAGACTGATATGAAAAAGGCGTCATAAAATGTTGTATACATATTAATTCGAAAAGGTGAGCACGAGCGTTCTAATCAATGTTCCCCAATAATGAAGCATATTAAAACAAGACTTAGTGTGTTAACCACGGTTAGAATTTGAAAATAAGTATACTGAGACGTAAAAATACCTCAAAATGTATCATTAATCTAGATACTGGTTTACATATGACCCAATCCCTTACAGTTCTGTCTATTCCTTTTAAGGCCAACAGTCATTTTATTTGTTGTATTTGTATTATTGGATTACTGTCCTAGATACTAGAATCATCTGATCAAATTAAACACAAATCTAGTTACACTTATCATTCAACAATACACATATGCTAGCCTTTGCTTGTGAAATAAAAAATGACAGCGAAAGCCTGTACACGATGTAATACAGCTCGTTTTTGTTTATTGTCTTAGAAAGTCGCATTCAGTCAGATCTAGTTCATGATTAATTAAAGGTCGTAACATGTCAGGTTTAGCAGAACATTAGTATCCCTCTCTTTGCAGGTGGCGTACAAAGAGTAAGGTAATACGTTGTATGTTTTTAGATATTTGATTTATCGCATTTGTTAAATAAATTTCTTAATTTTGTTTTGCTTATTCAGTCGGCAGAACATCAAAAGAGACATAATATAAAAGATATAGTTTTTTAATTCATTTTATTTAGCGTTATAACATCAAAAGAGACAAAATACTAAAAACAAGGTCTACTGAGCAGCAAGGATGCACTGAGAGAACAGGAAAGGATTATAACCAAGGGTGCAGTGCCTCTAACTCTAACTCTATAAAAATATATGAAAGTACACAAAGGCGTCATCATTGTACATATCATAATCCATAAAATGAGACCTAAGAGATTATTTGAAACCAAATAAACGGGAGGTGAGAAAAGTGTTTCCGAGTTCCAAATGACTAAGATCTTTGAGTTAGTCATTAAAACTGTTTCAGACAACTTCAAGATCAATTGGCAAATTTTGAAATAACAAAGTATTTTTAAAGCTTGTCCAGCTGCGCCTCAACATTCGAAAAGTAATATGAAAGTGAGATTCTTAACAATTTGTTACCGGTAATCTGTTAATAAAACCTGGTACCAACACAAGGACCTTCATTCAATAATGCCAAAATAACTACCAACATTCTTAATATGACGTTACTGTCCGAGATGGCACTGGAATTGTTAATTTCCATTGAAACGTAGGAGAAATTCAGAAAATTAAATTTGCATGAAAAGTTAGGGAAAAGGATGTTCGCCTAGCCGTTGGAAGAACGAATTTCAGAATGCAGAAGGCATTTGAATTATTATTTCTTTAGATGACAACCTACCCCGCAAAAAGCGCAGATCTTTGAACCTTTTGTCTGGCTTAACTTAATCCAGTAACATGTATAGCCATATATTGCAAGCTTTCTGCCTCGGGCTATAACTTGAGAAAATATTTGTTACCTCTTCCGTCACTAACCAATATCACTGTATCTGCAGGCATGCATAAACCAATTATAGGGCTGATTAGGGGCTTCTCAGTTATATCGTGACACACTGTTATAAAAGTGAACGAATGCACAGGACTGTATTATTTGTTGTATTTTATGTTCCTCTTACTTTGCTCTTGTTTTAAAAATGGATGTAACCATTTTAACATGTGTATTTTCATGGAGGCAAAAACATTATGTGACACTTGGGATGAGGCTGAAGCTGTTTCAAACAACCTACTTTAACACCGCTTTCGTTCTTTTACTTATTATGTGTCTTGTTCGTTTCTTCGAGGTACTTTCATACTTCCTTTTCTTTGCTTCTTCTTCTTCCTTCTTCTTGTTCTTTATTCCTTCTTGTTCTTATTTTTATCTTCTTGTTCTCCTTTTTTCTTCTTGTTCTTGTTCTTGTTCTCCTTCTCGTATTTCTTGTTCTTCTTGTTCTTGATTTTGTTCTTGTTTTTGTTCTTGTTTTTGTTCTTGTTCTTGTTTTTGTTCTTGTTTTTGTTCTCCTTTATCTTCTTGTTCTTGTTCTTCCTGTTTTTCTGCTCGTTTTTCTTCTTATTCTTGTACTTGTTCTTGTTCTTGTTTTTGTTGTTCTTCTTGTTCCTGTTCTTCTTCTGCTTTTTTGCGCGTTACAGACGCATTGATCGCATATTTCATGTTAACGCACTTGTTTACCCTCTAATGGTGTTGAGAATGTTAAGCTGTGCCAACCTTTCCTAAAAGACTAACCGGAATAAAGACAGGAGTAATAACCAGAAAATAGAACAAGTGACTTATTCGGGTAACAATATCATATCAACATTACTTAACTCCTTTGTATATAGTAAAAATGAAACATACACAGATATGTTAAAAACAAGTTTCATTTATTTGACAAATTATCATCTATATCTTAACAACCTGATTCAATTTGGAGTTCATAAACATTTACCAAGATCACTCATTCCCGATTCAAGATCAGAATTACTACAGAATAACCATTGATATTTTGCACCAGTTGGTGGATGTTTGTACATGACAGTTATAATTATGTGCATTTAACTATTTTCTTAATAGATAAATGTTTTTACAAACTCATCAATTGGTGTGTTATGTCAATGATATTTTTGATAGTGATCTATACGTATTTCAAAATGATATTGAATGTCATTCCATCAAACACGAATCTTGTCTATCTATGCTTTTAACGATATGTTTTGCAGAGGCGTAATAAGGATATTTCAAAAGAGTTACTCTATTACTATAGAAGTTTGTAATCCGTCATTAATGGGTCTGGATTTGTTATACCATTTGCCATTGGTACTTACATTATTACTATCAATTTAATTTAATTATACATTAATTACGCAAAACATAGGTTAATGATATGAGTGTAATTAATGTGAGTATTGATTGCGACAACCTATCAATCTATGGTTGCATATTATATTTATTTGTTTTTTAACTCTTTCAATCGTAAAATCATAAAATAATATTTTAAAAATACAACTCATCGGAAACTTTCATAATTAACAAGTCATCCAAGCTTTGCATACTCTCCCATTACCATGCAGATGCCAATTAACTCTTATGTTGTTCAAATTTAAAGTTGTGGTGGATGATTCGGTTTGAAAAGCATCTAGAATTTCTTCAATTAAAACTGTCCATTCGTTTTGCATGT
The DNA here is from genome assembly GCA_032273385.1 of Ophiopholis aculeata. NCBI lineage: Eukaryota > Metazoa > Echinodermata > Ophiuroidea > Amphilepidida > Ophiactidae > Ophiopholis > Ophiopholis aculeata. Next base: position 7,318 of record JAUMTS010733005.1, on the reverse strand, counting down.
AAATTATGAAATGGTTTATACTCATTGAAATATATCTGAGTGAGTACCTCAAAATGTGGATTTGTATTAAAACTTTTAACATTTTGGTTTGTAATCATGTTTCTAACTTAGAAATGTAGACGTGCACATATTAGTTAAAGTACATTGTATGAATTGTTACCGTACAATTAAGTGCTTCTCAACGTGCGGCCCGCGAGGCAATGTCGTGCGGCTTGCATATTAATAATAATACAACTGACGCAATGTAAATCTGTTGAAGTAATACAAAATGTTTCCTTTACTTCAGCTAGTAATTGGAGCTTAACATTTGCATACGTCCTCTGTTGTCGTAACTAATTAGAATTATACCCTTTATTTTTTCCGTACTGGAAGAGATCCGGTATTGGCTACTGAAAGGTGGTTCGCTAATAGACCAACTGACTGGTTTACGGCCCGCGCGCGATGTAGTTTAAAAAGCCGCGCCGTACATTCTTGACGCCCGTAGTTAGACTGGTATGAAGTATGTTTTCTTTCGACATTGTCGAATAAATTAGAAAGAATAGGTTAACTAAATTATTTCAAAAAGCTTTATTTATCTCAAGAAACAATAACTGAATTTAAATTAAATTGATAACAATTTGAAGCCAAGATTGAATACTATAACCAATGTTAATAACATTTTACTGGTATGTGGAGAAATAGAGCCATTAGCTTAGATGTATGAAGTTTTGAATAACACTCGTAAATGACAATTTTAATTTTCTGATTTGAAATCCACTAAAAGCGTGTTGTATTCAATTATGCATATACAGTATAATTTACACTCAAGGCATATTTCCACATTTTGTGGCCGAAGCGCCCTCAATTTGTCTCAAAGTTTTAAGTTGTACATGATTGTATTCCATATTGGTGTAATAATAAATCTCGTGAATGACTAAGCTTAAGTCGGTCCAATTCCTTAAAAATGTAGGATTTATATTTTATAGTCGCGACCCAGACCATAAATATGCGTTTTGGAAACATAGGTAAGCGTGTATGAACAAAATATATTTTAAAATAATATTTGTATTCATGAAAATACTGTTTTTGGCAAATAAAACTCACATATCACTTCAGTTAGACTAACCAATAATAAATATAGATTTTAGCCAAATCTATTTTGTGGTAATATGCCTTTAAGTAATGACGCACAAGGAGGGGGGGGGGACCAGGTGAATAATATAAGTATAAAGAGCCGAAATCGATATGCTTATTGATAACCAAGTATAAGGTTCAACACATAACCAGACCCTTTTTTTATTATGTGAATTGTTTCAGTTGTAATAAAATAATTATACATATTTTAAACTTGAGATTACCTGAATTCGGTTTATAATGAAACTACTTCCTTTAAAATCATACGAAGATATCACATCACTAATTAAATATCACTCAACTATATTCAATATTTTGGTACAGCTCCCAGATGAAATTAAACACTCTCATTATTTAGTCAAAAATGAATGTGGATGCTTGGTATGTCATCTGCAATTTCAGCAGTTGAAATATTTGATTCGTATCTTGATCAACTTTTAGAAAACAATATTTGCGTGTAATTATTAAATCGTATGTATCCATGCTATTAACATTAAGTATATACATTAGTTCAAGAATGCCTTATTACCGTATCTACTTGCAGCCCGGAGGACGTTATAAATCATGTTTTCTTTTGACGTTCTCGTATGCCTTCAGGACTAAACGTAGCTGACTGCTACGACAATTGGCATGTTTATGTATTGTGCAGCAATCTCAAAATTTCCTTCTTTTTGAACTTAATCTGGGCTTCAGAGTTATAGCTCCCTTATACCCAGGTTAATGTCTGAAACATTACATGGCCTCATTATAATATTAAATGATATTACATGCGTTAGAATAGATATTTAATACAATGATTTGATTACACACGTCAGCAGCGGTTTTGCTTTTATCTGATTTTAAAATGCGGTTACAGCTAGCTTCACAAGAGAAAAATGAGTTTCAATTTAAAACACAACCGGCATCTCACATAAATTTAAGCTATTTGGACGATCAGACCCGTTTGTAGCAACACTGTGAAGAACAGATTAGTCGTGTGAAAATGACTAAATAAGCTAATGAAATGATTTCTTGCAACCGTTGATTAAACGACGCCTTGAGACCAGGCTTCTCGTCGGTAGCCCAAAAGTTCGTGTCGAAAGCAATTATTGTAAGTTAATAATTTTGCAGTAACTTGACACATTATATTTTGCTTTAGCTATGAGGTACCATTACAGCTTCACGATGCTGTTCTCAAGAAGAGAAGTCATAACATTACATAAACGTTTATTTAACATTTGTAGTTTTAAGTCTACCAAAAAGAACATTTATTTATAAATTAAACACTCTTACCTTTAACTATTTCTATCTATAAATGAAAGAGAAAGAGTAAATCATTACTACACTGCTTGCAGCCTCGTTCATCGAGGAGCCTGTGTAGCTTAATTGGTAGAGCGCCTCTCTGGTAATCAGGAGTAGTGGGTTCGAGACCTCGCAGAGGCTGATATCCTCAAATTTTTCTGGGGTTTATCAGTTTCTGCTTGTTATGTATCATCTGTTCTAGTTTATTTTACTATTGATTAACTACATAAAATAAGGTTAGCAGTATAATTAATTAAACAGTAATTAAGTATGATTACTGTCAATCATTAACCGTATGGTTACACATTTCTCCGATGGTCGTTTTGTTTTCAATTATGTTTTACTATCTAAGTTGACAAAATTAACAAATATATGTTTTTGTCAAAACTTTAAATGGAGAATTAGTAAAGAGTGAATACAAATTACTCTTATGCTGTGACATTAACGTTCGCGTTGGATAATTTGTATGGCACGTCATCTGGAATTTCATCAATTGAAATATTTTATTACTGTTTCTATTCATATTTAAAAGTCATATTGCGTGAATTAAAACATGTATTCATACTTTTAACATAAATATGTCTAGTAACCGTACATGCTTGTAGCACATTTTTATAGGATAGTATGGATCATGTTTTCTTTTGATGTGCTCGAATAATATGTCATGTCTGCCTTCAGGGCTAGACGTACCTTGCTGTTATTTATTGCACCGCATTGTTAATTTGCTTTTCCTGTTTCATCAGATGCTGCCATATACCAAAGTCAAAGTTAAAAGCTTAAAAATGTTTTTACTTGAAATCTTATGACAATGCGATTTTTGGAATATTGAACTAACTTAATATTTGTATAGCACAAAACTAAAAAATCATTAGAGTATCACTCTCAGGCAAATAACTCATCACATTGTTGAACTTACAAAAACACATCACTTCTTCTATTAATAGATCGTGGCTCTTGACTTGTACCCAAATGATGTTATGATCTAAAATTCGAGCCTTGCAATGATGCATGTTTTGCCATGAAGCAAAGTACTTCGTTATTCTGCCTTAAATTATTGGTATATGGTCATTGTCTTTGCCAAGAAGATAAAACAGTTACTCGAAGACCAGTTAAAATTATGCCATGTTACCAAAACTCCCATGCATGATTTAAGGATTTAAAAAATCAAAATGACAAATTTGTCACCAAAAGATCCGATGTTTTCGTAACTTCAATAACCACAAATGACAAACTTTACACATTTAATCAAAACTTGTGCCGGTTTTCTTTAACAAAATCATTTGTGGAATTTTGTCATAGAAACACTTTTTTTGAATGTGTCAAATTATATTTCTTACCAACAGACCCCTTCTGAATGTTACCTCACCGATAGAATGCTTCTAAATTGACACAAAAATCGGGGCCGTATACCTGTGTGCTGTGTTTTATATGGCAGTGTCCCCTGGACACGATACATAGTACAGCTTGAGTTAGAAAAAAAGTTAACTGAAATAAGTATTTTTAAAACAAATCTGTTTATGCTATCTAAAAATAACTTACTTTAATACATGGGCTGTTTAATAACATTTCATGGAAAGTTTAATTTTTTTTAATCGATCAAGGCATTCAAATGTTACAGCCACCTAACTAAAGTTAGCTAATTTGATCTCCTAACAAAATGTGCATCCACCATTTGGTTCCTCATTAGGGTTGATGTCAATAAGTTATTTTTGACATAGTGTTTCAGCTTAAACTCTACAACCGCTCATCTAAACCATATAAAAGTATACATTTTTAGAATGAAATTGACAAGCCAATTACAATGGCAATGTCAGGTTTTGGCTATACAGCTCGGTAGTTTTCTTTTTTCTTTCAAAATATATGAGAAAAAAGAACAACATGTGCATAATTTTTTCGAAAAACCCAAATTTTTGAGCTTTTCTTATGCATAATTTTAAAACTAAGGCAAAATTATAAATATATATATATTTTTGGACAACTAGATACAGATATTATTATAATTACTGGTGTTACAATGATAGAACATTGCTAGTACTTCATTTGTAACGTCCTTTTACATAACTTATAGAATAGCTGCAACCTTACCTCACCGCTGGGCACGAACAGCAAGGAAATTGACAATATTTGATCAGGGCACAACTTGTTAGGAGTTAAAAATTGATACTTTTACTTTAGCGACTGTTACCTTTGAACGCCTAGATCAATTACAAAATAAAAATTCTTATGACAGTTAATTAAACTGCCTATGTATCGAACTTGTTTTTTTTAACTAAAAATACAAACAGATTTTTTTTTTATACTTATTTGAGTAAACTTTTTTCTGATTCAAGCTGTAATGCCTGTCCCACATGTCTATGGCAGCCACTAGCCTGACATGTCTTTGATTGTACCTTGAAATATAACGAATAACTAAATGACCAAGTGAATCAAGAGCAAACGTCCCTATTTTGTCCAGGCAGCTATCGCTGAACAACCACTTTGATATATCGTACATATCAATTATGTCATTTGTTCTAATTGCACCCTTTCCTGCTCTCGTCTTTGGCACTCGTTATTAACTCGGTGATATGTGATAGTTTTTAAGGCCCTAGAGGCCTAGGTATGATTTTATTCCTTAGTATAGTCAACAAAACTGGAGTGGTTTGCCTTTTCTTTACCGTGTTTACTATATCGTTGCTTCATCATTTATTCAATTTGACTCTGTTCTCATATCGACGTTATTATACATTACATTGGCGTATCTTTCATTTTGTATTCCATGATTTATATTTTTCAACAATCATTTTGACTTGAGCTTTTGGAATAATTCTTTTACTTAATTAATATTTTGTTTAAGATTAATTATTATGTTCCCTTCTTTATAAAGTGTGGTTTTCTTCTTAGAAAATAAATCTTATTTCTTAAAGAAGTTTAAGTTAATATAAAAACACAACATTATTTCTACAAATCGTCAAGTACACCACTAAGGTTTAAAAATCAAGATTTAAATTGTTTGTTTATAGAAACATTCCTCTGAGTCAATTTCTCTCCGGAGAGACATTAATTGAAACTGCAAATAATTAGCTCTCTGGCACTAAATATAACATTTCAGCGGGAAATGTTGTGTACATATGTTAGTATCAACCCAGTCATCTAGGTTAAGTGCTTATATGTAGCATTCTACATAAATCGTCTGATAGTGCTAATATCTAGCACTTTAGTCCAAACAAATATAACATTACGGAATAAATTACCATATTACTATTTATTGCGTTATTTTTACCCCTTTATTATTTCCCTCTTATTTCAAGCCCTCCCCTCTTTGGATTCCATCCAATACCTTCCGCACCCACCCAAACCAGTACATCGTACACAACTGAACATAACTTGGCCTGATGCTATTGGCAGTCAACCTATTTTTGATGGTTTGCTTATTACGTAAACAATACATTCAAATTTAACAAACATTTTGAAAATAAATCTTGATCAATTCCCCTGCTGAAGAATATACTCACGTACTTATTTGCAAAGATATATTACTTTTCGAATAAATGTCCAAAATTAGAAGTTCAAGTTAACGAGTAATAATCAAATTGAAGGTAATAATCAAACTCAATTACACGATTGACCTTTCACGGGCAATTATTGCCGGCTGAATATTGGTAACATATACCAATACTTAGACGTTCTATCGTTATTTGCACTTGACCTATTTCAAAGCCAGTTACATACTACAACTCATACATGTACCGATGAGAGGCGATACCAAACTGTCAAAAATGAGCTGTTGCGGCAACATCGGGAGTGGAGGGGGGGGGAGGGGGAGGGGGGATGGGGCATAATTGTCAGCCCTCCTATTTTCCATCACAAGCATCAAGGACAATGTAGGGGCGCTACATATGTGTGTAAATCAATCGCACACAATAAAATTCCTTAAGCGAATGATGAGACACTTTAAAAATCCCAAAAAGTATCAATCTAGGTTTGCAGGTTACCACTGAATCCACTACTTTGTAGTTGTACCAATTGCATTTTACAGTCATTCTGGAATCTGTAATAGATAATGATGCGTCTCGTCTTCCTGAGCGTTTTTCGAAACACGTCTTTCTACGGAGGGTGGCTTCTACCCAGTCATGAACTCGAAAATAAGCCCTTGAAGTGTAATTGGTAAATTAATGTGTCAGAGAGTCCATTTTTGGCATCAAATTTTACTAAAAACAATTTTTTTGGCTCAACAAATTGACAAGCTTACTAAAATAATTTGTGAAAAATGACCAAATTGCCTGATTTAATGTAAACACACTAACCTAGTGTCTTTTTTTTAATGTTTTCGCCTAATGTTTTTATTATAGAAATGTTGACCAAAAGTCCTAAAAAATGTGATGTATATTGGTTTTTTTTTTTTGGGGGGGGGCACTGTATTGTCAAAATGTCAAGGAATTTTAGGCCAGGTTAAAACAATCAAAAATCAGACCATAAGTAAGTCTGTTCACATTATATTTAGGCGATTAGGGCATTTCAATAAAGTGGGGTTTTTTTGGTCAAAATAAAAAACAAACATTTTTAGTTAAACATTGATGCCAAATATGAATTCTCTGACCCACTTCCTTTCTAAAAATGTATACTTTAATTTACATTTTAGTCAAAGTTCAAACATTAAAGCAGCCGATAAATTAAAAAAGTGACCCCCTACCCACGACTCAATTTACACTTAACAGTCAATGGAAAAATGCTTGTGCGGACATTGTTTTATGCGTTAGAGCAAGATGTTGATTTACCGTGATCATAGATTAAACCTGGTTGCACAGCACTATTATGGGGTAATGGCCACCATCATTCGATCTCCTAGCTTCAGATCGAATAATCAAATGTTTAAGGGGTCTCCAACTAGTACTGGGTTTTTTACCGTAAATTATCGAATCAAATTTTGCATTCCTTATTTAAG
>JAUMTS010732895.1:0-11873 GCA_032273385.1 Ophiopholis aculeata | reverse complement strand
ATTCGCTCCCCCCCCCCCCCCCCCACCACCTCGGCAGGGTCAGAAGTTGGACGCGAATCGATTCGTGTAAAGATTTTCGTGGGAACAAACGTGAATCCAAAAAAAAAAGATTCACGCAAAAAAAATTAAAATCTTTGCAAAATAAATGTAAATTGTTTGGTAAATTAAAACTAGGTTAAAGTTGGTTTTCAAGTTTCTGCAAATGTTCTTTCCGCAAAATGTAGACCAATAAAAGTGAAAATAAGAGCAGGCTGGAGCTTGTTGTTTCAGAGTATATCAGGTTTGGCAAAATTGTTTTTGATTTGAATTGATTTGATTTATTCAGCATATATAGGCCTATCCATCACACACCGTACAAATAAAGATATGATATAATATATAATATATATTTGGAAAGAGGTTTCGCAACTTAAAGCTTAAGGATGAAAGTCCAAAGTAGATTAAATATTTGGAAAGACATGGAAATAATCGGTGACGTAGCGACAGAGAACACATTTAAATAAAAGCCTTCGACTTAAATATGTCTTCACCAGTCTGTCATGATAATCAAATCTATAACAGAAACACAGAAAAACAAGAGTATCTTAGTAACACAATAAACAAGTTCTAATAATATAATTGTATTAGTACTCCTTTTGCTACTAATATCAGGTCTGAAAACAGGGGTTGGACTGCAGCAGTGCCGACCTACATCAAAAGTGCACATCTGTTGACCTCCATTTTCTTAGAATCTAGTGAGTGAGCTTTCTTTTGGTACATGTACATCAATAATATCAAGCTTGCTTCGTATCCTATTTTTCATTTGAAAATGTTATCTCATTTAGTTTTTAAAGGAAACTAAACAATGTGCCTCAAATGGGTCAGACGTATAAACTACCTGCTTGTAGGCCTTATCGAGTCGCTTGGCCTTGGCATAATTTACATAAATCTAAACCGTTATAAATGGCAATTTGGGCAGTTTAATACATAAAATTTACTATAAATTTGAAAGCCTGTATTCAGGTTTATAAAATTGGTTGTCAATTGTGCCCCATAACTTCCCAATTTAGCCTTTAACCATGGCAACTTTAGGGCCGTGTATCAATTGTTATAAATAAATGATGTACAAAGTTTGTGTTTTCAGTTTTGTAACTTAAAATATGATGATTTAGCTTTCAAATAATAGCTCATTTGTCATGATTGCACCAATTTCAAACTTTGACCCCTATGTTTACTAAATTTTATGGAGATCACCCACACGTTATGATATATAGAGTTGTTGTGGCTCAAACAATTTGGTAGTCGATACATGAACATTTTGCATGCACATGTATAGATACATTTCTTTAATGATTCTGAAAATGCAAAATAAATAGATACAATTTATTTTTACACACAAATGTGTACAGTCCACAAATTAAATGTCTATGTTTCCCAACTGATTGATAAAAAAAATGTAATCAATCAGTAACTCAACTTACCTGAAAGTTTATACAGCCCACAATTACACTCCTGCCAGTCTCCTGGGCTTAAACATTAGTAAACTTATTGTACACATTTATGTATGTCTAAACTTTTTGAAGTTACCTACAATGGCACTACAAATGTCCTTGAAGCGAAAGAAACACCCTAAATGTTTCAAAATTGGTTTTATGTGTCACAGAAAAACAGCCCACATTTTCCCAACAAAATATCTGTTGACATGACTCAACATTACCAATTCCATCCATGATGCATCTTGTCCACACATTAATAATATCTCATTTGTTTCCAAATATACACTGATTTTACAGGAAATAACATGGAAGACCATACCAGGGTGAAAAGACTGAAGTCAAACACAACCGTAATATATCCAAATTTGACTCAAAGGAGCACAAGTACAGATCTTTTTAAGGAAACATCAACGAAGAGTGTTCCTCCAATAGCACCTGATGAACCACGACTGCAAGATCAGATAGAGCATTTACATATACCAATCGAGGCCCCTGAAACCAGTCATCAAAGAAGAACCCTTCAAGATACCCTAAGCTGGGAAAATTGTCGTGAGGAACTTCTCACTGTCCATTTTAATTCACTATTTCCAACCAGCGGTTGCACCTGTGTGCAGTGTGATGAGGAAATAGGAATGGAAAGCCATATAAGATGTAAAGATTGCAATACGTACTTTTGTTCGTTAAATTGCCTGAAGGTGACCCACAATGGAAGACAGCTAGCATTTCACAAACCAGAAATATGGAAGGTATTTTAAACTTTCTTGTTATACTTTTATGTATGTTGTGAATGCCATGAATACTCCACAATCTGAAGATAAAAGCACTAGGATTAGCTGTGCAGGTTGTTGTTTTTAAATATATTTTTGTACTGATGATACGTGTGCTGTAGCGTGATAAAAGTTATAAAGGGTCATTGAAATTATAAACAATTAGATGAACCATTTTCATAAATTTTATTTGCACGTCACTCACCTGAGAAGTGAATGTTATTATAAGGCCATGTGCTTTAACTTGCCAAACTAAGGGTGCACAATCCTAATTCACACTACTATACTTTTTACAGTGTATGTTCAAAATTAGTGTTAGAAAAACCATCATATCTCTGCTATCCCAGATTCGATTCCATGGAATCCAGCTGTTGATCTGTGAGTTTTAAATCCATAATAGCCAAGTCAATATATGAAGTTTTGTCTTATTTCCAAGTTATAATATGGTGTTCTCCTTTAATACTGAAATGTAGTGAACATTTCATTAATTAGTTAAATATTTGATGTCATGATTATATGTCAGCAGTAAGTAAATGAAAGACATTGAAGGTAAACATGAATTTTTATTTCAGGTTAGAGCTCTCATGGTCATTAGAAGTGAAAGATAGCCCGGGCTATTTATAAGCAAACACATGTGTTTGGGCAGAGCATAGGGTTAGCCCATAGAGGACGGAAACAAATAATTTACAGGTGTTTAGTATTTATCAGAATGCATTGAGTGCATGGTTCAAATCATATTTTGATTCTTTAAAAATCAACACATGTCTGGCAAAGTACGTACATATCTATCATCAGTTGAAATTTACCCATTTTTAAAACCCTACATTTTATCCATTTCCGGGTGTTGAGTTCAAAGTGCAAGGTCTTACATTTCGCTCATTTTAATGTAGCCCTCAGTGTAGTTCAACCTCCAGATTTAATTGTTTAGAGGAAAGAAGTATCTCATGACATTATAATTCATTTGACTTTCTCTAAATAAAAAACCCTTTCAGGGCTTCATTTATAGAAATACGAGGAGCTCAGTGTAAATGCACTCCTGGGATGATTGAGGAGCTCAATTTGAGCTCCTAAAATTGCTCTCCTGAAGCAATCGAGGAGCTCAAATTGTGAAAAATGATTTACAGATTTTCATAATCGACTTTGAAAGAATTAACTTAAATTTAGACATGTCCACATGAGTCACTGTTTGTTGATTATAAACGACATAAAAATGTTTGGAATACCACCAGCTTTAAACAGATACATTTTATGATGATTTTCACAGACTAGTCCTCCAAAAAGTGAAAATGAAATTATATTTCTTTCATCATCGTATCACCAGCAGTATTCACCTGTCTGTGTGCATTCCAACTTGTTTATCATGCCTCCGATATATATTTAAATAAAAAAATATAAAAAATTATTATTATTATTTTTTTTTTTTTAGAAGCTCATTTTTTTTTAGCTTTCTCCTGGCACCATGTTCAGGAGTGCCTAGGCGCAAACTGGCTCCTTTAAAAAGAAGTCATGCCTTTACAATTTTGACAGACTAATGTTGGAAAGTGTGGACAAATAGTTAAATTTAAATTTCAGGATTATTGGTAGTCCTAAAATGACTGCAGCAGAAGATTTCAGTCATAGATTAGAGGGATTTTTCTCTCGTAGAGCTCTATTATGTGATTTATGTCCATGTTGTAGCTAGTTGTATGATGTTTATTTCCCACCATTTTCTTCCCCATCATAGTCTGCTGAAAAGAAATATTGCTCTGTCAGTTTGGATATTCACCTCAGAAGATCAGATCATCGCTGTGCTGGGCAATATCTTCGATCTGGGATTCAAGTATTTGATCAACAAGGTAAATATTTTATATTAGGCCAAATATTGACAGGCTATAACTATATTTGGAGGCAAGTAGTTCAAGGGGACCATCCCATTAAATTTCCATGAGGATATATTAAAGCATTTTGTTTTCACATGTAGCACCTCCAACAAAGTTTAGCGTTAGGCAAAAAGAAAATTGACTGGTTGTCCTCCAGATGTTCTCAAAAGGCAGGGGCGTTTGGTCGGTCAGATTGTTATCTTTTATTATTATTTTCTTTAATTCAGTACACTAAACGTATGGTTTGAAGCACATGTAAAGAGGCAAGCAATTTAAACGCAACCATTGTCAAAACATGGAAACAGTGATGGTTTATTAAACACTATAATAATTATAATAATGGGATTTGTAGAGCGCCTTTTACTAAGTGTACAAGGTGCTGTTGCCTATTATTATTACGCTGCTGTCAGGAAATCATCACAATCATATCGCCTCATCCAGTAGTCGCTTGGCCAAGAGCGCACACTATCTGCACTTAGATTGTAATATCCCATAACAGCTCCCCCAAGCCTCCCGATGCGCTCGGGTGAACAAAGACGCAGCGTGATTACTGAAGTTGATTACATCGATGAAAGAAATTCCGAATTAATCCCAAACAAGCGACCCTAACAGGGATCGAAACCGGAACCTCTTGCATCAAAACCCAATGCCTTAACCAGTACACCACCACGCTACTCCCTGTGCTGATGTACCATGTATCCGGAAAGAAGTCATCAAAACTTTCGCTGCCAATTTCTAGAAAAACAACCTGACCTAACATCATATATGTAGGTTTGCAGTATAAACCTTGTGGTTTTATCTTGTTTTATTGAACATACCAACCAAATCAATTGATTATTTTTCTTAGATGCATGTATGGCGTATAATTTTTCCAGTAAAAATGTTACCAACAGTTTTATAGTGTACAGTAATAAAATACAAGAACTAAATGACGAAATGGATCTGGCTAAAATTTTGAGTTGTTCTATCCAAGACAACCAAACAATTTTTATTTTGCCCAAGCCAAAAGCGAAGGTCACAATTTGCTTGTTATCTTACATGTATGTATTTCAAAACTTGGGGCACCGGAATGGCATGTAAAACAGGGTCTCCCAAATTGGCAATCTGAAAAGAAATCGGTCTTTGGAACTATACAAATATATCAGATTTTTTTGAATTTTTCCCAACATTTTTGGCTGAGAATCTAACAAATATTACATTCTTTAGCCGACTTTGAGCTTCTTCATGACTATGAGGGGTAAAAGGGTTAAATGCAATTTTTTTGTCATTCACATACATGTAATTAACTGTTTGGCACACAGTTATGGGAGTTACAATTTTATAAAGCTAAAAGTATAATTAAGGAAGATAACCATGCAACTCAATCACCAATATATACAGGGTGCCGCACAAATTATACAGTTGTAACGATTTCAGCATAAAAAGTATGCAACTTCATCACTTGCATTTTCTTACAAACTATTTCAAATTTAAAGGGACTACCCATCATTTCGGCTGGTTAAAAAAATTCACTAAACATTGCCAGAAGCAAGAACAGAGACATATGAATCAAAACAAACAAAAAAATCTCCATCAAATTGCTGAAATTTTGAAGAAATGAGAGTTTTTATCAATTTTGATTTCCGATGCACTTTATAAGCAGTGTTTTTTTCCCTAAAGGTTTTATTTCATAAAGTGTGGTTTTCTACTTAGAAAAGAAATCCAATATCTAAAATAAGGAAAAGGTTTATATAAGAACATAACATTATCTTCAAAAATGGTGAAGTACACCATTGAAGTGCAAAAATCAAGATTTAATTTTTTTGTCAGTTGACACTACAAACTAAATCTAAGCAATTTTTCAGGAAGTTACCTTTAACAGAGCAAAAGTTATGACTCAACGGGTAGAACTTTTTGAATGACCCTCGTTTTCAACGCGTATAGCTGACACTACAAATTAAATCTAAGCAATTTTTCAGGAAGCTACCTTTAACAGAGCAAAAGTTATGTCTCAACGGGTAGAACTTTTTGAATGACCCTCGTATCTCGAAAAGTAAAATGAGCACAAATTAGAAATTGCTACCATTTTGTTTTACCTTACTTGGTTCTAATGACATGATCAAAAATGTTAACGCCACCCCATTTTTTTTGTATATCCCTACTCATGGCTCATGACCTTATTTAAATACATTTAATTAACAAAATTAATTACCAATAATACACAAGTTTATATTGAGCTTGAAGCCATATAATATAAGTCCCAATTATTATTATTTTATTATTATTATATAAATCACAAACAAATTGATACATAAACTAGCCCATTTGAATGTTATGTTATGAAGGTACATGTATTAAAAAAATAAAACAAGAGAGCACATGATAACATTTAAAATTCACATATTTGCACACTCCGAATCCGTAGCCGCTTCATGTGTAGCCGTCACCCTATCTGGCTCTTACCGACTCAAATTACGATATCTCAAAAAGTAAAAATAGCACTAATACACCCTTTCACGGTTACGGCCGCCAGTTTGAATCTCGAGCAAACAAACTATTATTCAGCATTTTCACTGTAGGAAATGTTTGTTTACTCACAATTTAAAATGGCGGCCACTGAATGTGCATGCTCAGACTGTGCATGCTCAGACGGTCAGAGCATGCGCAGGCTGTAACCGTGAAAGGGTGTATTGTAATCTGCTAACATTATTAATGAAATATAAACCAGCTAAATACATTTGCACCTTACTTGGTTCTAATGATGCAATTAAAAACATTTGATAATATTTGCGGAAATGTAATACCACCCTTATTTTGTATACCCCAACTCATGCCGCATGACCTTATAGGAAAAACACCTCAAACAGGTTGAAATAAAAAGTGAGGCCTCTGGAGCTGAAGAACTTGCAGGGTTCGGATTCTTCCGGAAGAATGGAAGAAACTGGAAAGAAGGGAAGAAACTGGAAGAAAGCGGGGAAAAAATTGAAGAAATGTACATCCATTTGAGAAAAAAATGAGCTAACAAATTTTGTAGGTGAAATTCAATTTGTTTTAAAATGATTTAGGAAAAACAAACTTTTTGTTAACTCATGACCAGTACATGTGGAATAAAAGTTATCTTCGATATTTTTGTAACAGAATCACATACATCAGGGACGTTCTCAACAACGTTTTTGGGTGTAGGCCAAAATGCCCAAAAATGAGATGAAGAAATCACCTCGCGGGACACACCAATAATGGGTTGGGTCCGGACGTTTCATGTTGTCTTTTTTCGCCACCGCCATAGTTTTGTTGCATATCACACAAACGGGTTTCGCTTGCGTTCCTCTCCCTTCTGTAAAAGGAAGTCAATGTAGTGTAAATTGGGCACAATGATTAGCGAAATTCTGTAAAGTGTGCTGAGGCTGCGTGGAATAACAAAGTCAGGGAGGCATAGCCATAGTGCACTATAAATCACCTTGCATTATTATTATTATAAATGAACTCTTATTCCCACTCGTACTTAAACTGCTGATTTTCAGTATCAACCCTGGGGTTTCAAATTTACGTTGCTTTACTTTTGCCGCCATGTTTTCTTCCGTGTCCCGGGTTCCGTATATTATCAGCCAAGATGGTCAGATCTATCATGCAATAACTCTCAGTGCTGCACATCATTTGACCTAATACGATCGACCGCACACAGGTGTTGCTCCCGGAAATAGGTTATTAGCTAAGGCTGGAAACAATTGATGCACCTTCCCGGGGTTATTTATGCGATGGGTCAGCAGTGTTGCCATGAAAATGACAATTTAGGCTAATAATATTGACATCAATTTATGCATAATTTGGGGCTCACAATATATTTTTGTTTTTGATTTAATGATTTTCGCTGGCCGTGTAAAATGCTCTCGCGGGCCGGACTTGGCCCGTGGGCCACCTGTTGAGAACCCCTGACATACATATATGTAGAAGTTTTGTGCAACTGAATTATCAATCACAATCCTTCAGACCGTGCAGATTGGAGTAGACATGTAGCACACCGTGGTTCGGAAGTCACGTAAAGCCGTTGGTCCTGTGCACCAGAATAGCTATGACTGGGCACGTTTTTAAGGTCACAGACTATCGAAAAGAGTAGGGGATCATCCCGGGTTTGTTATCAGCACACATGTTCCTAGGTTACAGGTTCCTCGGCGTTATATCCTAACTTAAGGACTGAGTACAATGTAGAAGAAGTAGAAGTAGTCTAATTCTTATTTTTGTTCGAGTAGTGTAGTGTAGTACTAGTAGAAGCCTACATGTACTAGTATAAATAGATTAAAAACTGGTTTCAATTGGTGCAAGAGAAATTGTACCAAAATAATGCACACATGCTGATGTTGGCATTGTGCGCACTCAAGATCTAGAGCCACAGGCGAGTGAGTTGTACAACTCCAAGGTCAGCACAAGTGCATTATTTTGGTAAAATTTCTCGAGCGACAAGTTAGGTGCAGTAATTAATCTTATTCATGAAACAACAATTATAGTCATTATGTTTTTCGAACAAAATGTAACAGATTTCTTCATGTTTTCCCTTAAAACCTATAAAATACCTGTGCAAAACATTACTTTTACCTCCTAATTTTAACTTAAATAAAAACAAAATTTCCTATTGGACATGAGCTTACCCTTTTTGACGCTCTACATTCAAACGCGCTACGCAACGCACTGCGTGAGTATGCACGGTGCAACTGGACAAAAAACAATGAATGGTGCTACCTCGCATATTTTAGGCAACTTAAATTATGAGTGGGCATTACATGCACGGGAAGTACACAGATCATATAGTGGGTATGCACAAAAAAATAAATAACTTGGCCAATCTCCACTTTGAGAAATTCTTAAATTGTATTTGATCAAGGCCAGTATGCACTATTCAACTTGTCTATGTTAAAAGATTATAAAGTCCAAAGTTACAAGAGAACAAATTTCATGGTGCTCACATCCATGTCTCTATGATTAAAAGTGACCCTACATTATCTGTGTATGGTTGTTTTTGTTTTCAGGACGGATTCACACAGTCAATGTCACTGTATGCACCTGTGAAAAAAATGCAACAACACTAATGCGACATCAGTTATGGGCATCTAGTGTGGACTCTTCTTCAGTATGCTTCCATATCGAGTTGCTAATGTGGATTGAATACCTTGTGTTAGAAGCAAGGACCTCACTGATGTCTATATGCCAGGCTATTCGCTGGAAGAACAATTTGACTGTACATGAGGTATGTATTTAGCTCTGGGCTACATGTACATGTACATGTAGATAGAGCCGAGATTTCTATAAAAAGATATTCCCACGTGATAATGACCTAGTCTGGTAACTAGTATAACCATGACCCAAGTCCTTGTTTAATTTGACACAGTACAGCTATCGATGGAAGTGAGTTGAGGGACAGTGCCTGCTTCTTCCATGCTATATATATACAGTACACAGACCGACCATGGTATTTAATTACACTCATGACAAGGGTATTTTTTTGGTGATTTATTAAGTATTCCAAAAGTTATCAAATTGATCCAGGCTGTAGACCATAAAGTCGATTTAAATTAGGACTTATTAATTATTATCCGTTCACGGGATAGTTCCATCCCCCTAGCGATATGGGCCATGTCAACTATGTTAAATAGGGTAGACATATCCTGATTGCAAATAGTCGATACAAGGGAATTTCCCGAGCAGTAGAGTGACGATCACGGCCAATTGCAAAACAAGTTGTGTTTGTAGAATACGTCAAGGTTTACTATTTTTTACTATGGTTTGCCTTTTAATTGTAACAATTCATGCATTGTTACTCTTTTGCTTAACATGACTATAGTAACATTCCTGAATGCTTTTAACTAACTTTATGTTGATCTAATACCTGAACCTTGTTATACCACGAACACTATTCATGAAGATATGTGAAACATGTTACGCAATGGGTATAAGCCTGTAAAAACGCTTAACAAAATAAAATAAATGCAAGGCCAGCATCTACTTCTTACTGAATCACGCTCAAACATGTACGAAAGTACGGTGGTATACTTTTGTGTGGTGATCGTTTCGATCGAGGTTCATGACTCAAAAACTTGATCCTGTTGGTATGGTTATAATCGGATGACACGTAACACTTCGATAGCGAGATCTAGTTTGAATCTGTAGATTGGTTAATGTTGAAAGTTAATCCATTGGGGGAACAACATTAGATCAAGTGAGTCAAAAACTTGGTATGCCCTATTTTGTTGTCCTTAAAACAGACCATGCATGCCCTGAAAAGATAATTTCCCTATCTCTGAAATGAAAATATTCTAATTACCTTTGTATGAAAATATTCTACATTTTAGACATAATGTAGCGCCACAGTAACAATGAATTGTAGAACCACACAATGTCATGACCATTGACCAGTCTCAACCCCGAACATTTTTTAATTGTTTCCAAGAAAGGCCACAATTTTAAACATGTATCACCACTTCTTTATTTGATGTTTTTTCTTTATTTTTATATTGATGTAAAAATCTTCCAGATCTCTATATCTTCACCCGATCTCCAGCTCAACTTGACTGCCTCTCCAAGTAGGTTTCAATCTCTATTACTGACCCAAGGTCCTGACGCCCGATCTCCAGCTCAACTGAACTGCCTCTCAGAGTAGGTTTCAATCTCTATTACTGACGCCCGATCTCCAGCTCAACTGAACTGCTACCCAGAGTAGGTTTCAATCTCTATTACTAACGCCCGATCTCCAGCTCAACTGAACTGCCTCGGCGAGTAGGATTCAATCTCTGTAACTGACGCCCGATCTCCAGCTCAACTGAACTGAACTGGAAATTGCTTGTGTGAATCTCCAAAATTACTCTTCCGGGATAGCATTTCTAGTATCAGGAGGAACTTCAAGACAATAGATGACAATCATGGCTGCTTCATCATCATCATCAGTACAAACCCGGTCACAAACGGCAAAAAAGCAGAAAAAATCAGTTAAAACTGATAAGGCTGAACAGGGCAGCGTGAGAGAGCTAAAGAAAGTTGAGACAATTGGACCGTTTGACTATGAGCACGCCATAAATAGCGTTGGTGGGTTGAATGGTACTCTGGCTTCGTTTTCAGATTGTAATTTGTCCGTATTTCGCAAAAAGAAAAATTGGATCTAGGGGAGATGAGTCTTGGAGCTTTCTGATAAAGATGAACTTGTTTTCTGTACAAATGATGACGACTGTGAGACTAGTCTCTTTGTGTACAAGTGCACTACTGTAAACGTAAACAGTAAGGACTAAGGCCAATGGCGTAACCCGCTTGACCCTAAATTTACTTTTGAGATTTAGAACATCTCTACATTCATTCCAATGGACATCAAATATTTTCGCGGGGTTTTAATTTCCCGGTGCCATGCGAACATTTCCTGCTATACAGAATCAAGTAAAAGCAATTGCATTTTTAACATTACTAAAATGATCTTTATTTCAATATTTGCTGTTTGACAATAATATAATCTGAATATTCAATATACATGGACGGAATTAACAAATTAACAAAAATATTTACACAACTACGATGAAAGTTCATTTGTGTTGGTAGACATAATAATTTGAAGTTAAGCCTATGATCTCAACACACTTTTTTTACCAGGTCAAACACTCTTGGTAATTGCCTAGATATTTTGAGAGAGGTGTGAACAATGGTGAAGGAGGCCATCTATATCAGAGTAAATCAACCATCACTCAACGAAAGGTCACAGACTCCTAATCTGGGTTGCCAGTCATTCTCCAGACGAAGGTTGAAGAAGATCAACCAACATT
>JAUMTS010732894.1:0-18577 GCA_032273385.1 Ophiopholis aculeata | reverse complement strand
CTCTATACATGTAAAAAAAACATCTAGTGTCAAAAAAAGTGAAATTTGAAATTCAGAATGATGGGTAGTCCCTTTAACTTATTAAGCAATCTGTTATTAATTATAGGTTATCACCCATGCCAGCAAATGATAACTTGCACGCTCCAGCTAGGTCAGTGTTAAGGGTGTAAAAATTGTAAGGCCTGCTCAAAAATGACAACATAGGAAAGTATTTGTGTGTCCCCACATGCAGGAAGTACGGAATCTAGGCAGCACAACACTAGCGCTAGACCAAATCAGCAGTCAAACCGCAGTTACCATGGTAAATTTCTGATGCAAAGTCTTAGTTTGAGATCAAAGGGATTTAGGGTAATCTCTTCCATAATAAATGTGGAGATTCCATAATCCTGATAACTTACTTATATTTCCCATGTGGGGGTTGAAAGTTCCAAAAAGATATGTAACCGTTGATAAGCTTAGATAGGTTTAATTTTGCGAGTAATTTTTTTGAAATTGTAAATGATTGGGACTGATGGGACATTTTGTCGGTACTTGATTTTGCAAATCTAGAATATTTACTGTTTATAATTTACAGATTGCAGGATTTAATTTTTTGGGGCAATTGACAATGCTCCCAAAAAACTTATTATAGGCTTGTTTGCAGGTACATTTCATGTTCATTTTGAATTTCAGCAGCTTCTTACTTTGTCCTTGATAGTCATTTTCAACACAGGGCCAGAAAAAATTGTCAACTCCGCCACATGCACCTGGTAGCCTGGACATTTTTTGAAGTTTGCAGTGAATTTTTGAAGCTTATACAATCCTCTAGAAAAAACATGCAGGAAAAATATAGGCTTGATGAAATTGGTAACAGTGAAACAAAACATAATCTGGTCCTACTGAATATTAAGTAGGAACCATATCTTGAGAATCAAATTAAAAAGTAGGAACCATATTTTGAAGTTATTGCATGTAAATATGTGTGTTTTTCAGAAATATACATCATATTGGGGAAATATTTGGACCATATACCAAGGGGGCTACTCGTCATTGACAAGGGGGTATCATGCCCAACATTGGACTTTCAAAAAGCACCCTAAATACGCATTTGTTAGAAACTAAAAATACACCCTATTAGCACTGTACAATTATCATTATTTGACACCCTTAACAATAATTTTTTTATTTTACACCCCTAACTTAGCTAGTAGCGGAATTTTTACCCCGTTGTTTACACCCTTAGTAAGTAATAACAGGTTGAAACCCTTTACCATACTTTGAGGGGGGCATAATGGATTTCAAGGCAAACTACGCGCTTTAGAGTTTGTAGATCTGTTAAAAGTAGACTCTAACCCTTGTTTATTGTTTAGAAAATGTATATTTTTTCTGGGTTTTGGGGTAATTCTAGACCCTTTTCCGTACGTATGTACTTTCCGTACGTAACGCGCCTAATTGTGAAAAACAACCCTTTTTACGTGAATCCTACATGTATGTCGCGCAGACGCGCATGATACCCCTTTGTCAATGATGACTGGCCTCCCTGGGCCGGGAGTATCAAACAAGGCAAAATATTGTTAAGAACCATGAACAATATACGATTAGAGAGATTTTAGTAAGTTCTAAAATGCACGGGCTAATTTTGTATTTTCGCAAATTTCGTGCCAAAAAACACCCCTTTTTTTCTATTTCGCAGTCCGCGAAATGTCCGCGGATAAGATTAAAACATGTCCCTTTTCCACGAATTTCAGAACGATCATGCGTACACATTGTTATGTAAAGGTGAACCCCCAGGCTGGAATGTTTAATTTTAGATCTCTTGTTGCCAAGGAATTTAGCTCAAGAACCTTAGCCTGGATGTTTGCGGCCGCCTATTCGTACAACGGTCTAACATGTACGTTTGGAAGCTATCGGTGGAGCA
Organism: Ophiopholis aculeata; assembly: GCA_032273385.1. Lineage (NCBI taxonomy): Eukaryota > Metazoa > Echinodermata > Ophiuroidea > Amphilepidida > Ophiactidae > Ophiopholis > Ophiopholis aculeata. The sequence continues at coordinate 16,680 of JAUMTS010732894.1, read as the reverse complement.
TTGCAAATCTATTCTGATCTACTAATACCATCTTCTCTGCTAATACGTAATCCCATTTACTGTAGTATGAACATGATGATACACTCTGTTATTGTTAACAGTGGCAGTGTTAATTAATGATTGATAAAGACAGTCGTATAAGCTTACTTCACTTGCATGCCTAAAACGTGAAATTGAATGACTTGGTCACTCACTGATGAAAGGAACTTGCTGCAGCAGTTACACGAGTCCACTCCTTCTTCTTCTTCTTCTGTTGTTATAAAATAGCAATTCCAACTCAATGTTTGTGTGCTCTTTGCGGGGTTTTCCGAATACGGAAAGGACAGCTTGCAACCCTAGATTCTCAGAAGTGAAAACTAGTGATGAGCGATCACACTTATAACAATTTTCAGAGGACGAGATTTCGCAATACGAAAGGCGAAATTTCGTGATACATAAATGCGAGATTTCGTCAGATTTCGAGGCGAAATTTCGGGTCGCGACACGAGATTTCGGGGCCGCGATACGAGATTTCGGGTCGCGATACGAGATTTCGGGTCGCGATACGCGATCCGCGACTCGAGAGTCGCGACACGAAATGATACCAATAAAGCTTCGTATTTACGGCCCATATAAGCCGTATAACAGGCTATATACTGCTAATATAGGCCGTATTGCAAGCGGTATACTGATAATATAGGCCGTATGACAAGCTGTATACTGCTTATAAGCGTATGGTACGGCTTATGATACGACTTATAAGGCGTACGGTACGACTTATACGGCCTACGGTACGGCGTGTGGGTGGGCGTATAAGACGTATGGTACGACTTATAATGCGTATGGTACAGCTTATATTGTACACCTTATCTACAGCTGTGTACAGCTTAGGTACTGCTGAGGTACTGCTTAAAGGCCTTCCAACAATCCTGGAAAACATCAACTTGGGTACTGAGTCCAGAGTTGGTGGTAGTAGGATTTAAGTGGCTTGGTGAAACATTTTATGGTTTTATAATCAGGTAACAAAGATTTGAGGACATAAAGGCCTAAGTCAAAACTAGCCAACACAGTTAGGTCAAAGAATTGTTTGGTCTCGTTCAAGTTTCCATCTGATCACATGTAGATTATACCATACAAAATCATGTTTTTTTGTACGCTCTATGATTATAAATACAATCCAACGTTTTCATAAATTGAAAGAAACATACATTTAGGGTTGGTTTGTAGCTCTTTTTGGTAGGGAACTGAATGGTTACTAGTATTTTTAGCTAGTTTTGCTCAACAAAGAAAATGAACCAAATTCTGTGTGTGTGAGATCTAGCTATGGAGTAACCTTGTGGATAGACTTGTATGTAAGCTTGGTTAATTGTGTCAACTACCAATTATCCCTTGGTACAGTTAAGGGGAGTGATAACCCAAATAATGGTGTAATTATCAAGCGCTGTAACTTTTAAACTATAAATGTGTTGTACATCAAAGTGTACATTTTTGGAAGGGAATTTAGTCAAGGAATCTATTTTGGCATCAATTTTGACCAACAAATGCTAATTTTTTGAGAAAATTAAAAAAAAATCACTTTTTGGCTCAACATTTTACGGTCAAGCTATAAAAAATAGATTTCAGTAAAAAATTCTCAAATTACTTGAATTTCATGTTAGGACAAATGTCTAGAACGGTATTTTTTTTATTTTTATTTAAGGCAATCTTTTTTTGAGGTTTTGACCAAAAAGTGCCAAAAAAGTGAAGAAAAGTAAAAAAACATCACACTCCCCTTAAAGGCATATACCCAATTGTTTTCAGAAAATAGATTTCAATAAAATCATTTTTAATTGTTAGATTATGTCTATCTAAAGTGCTATGTTATAAACTACTCTCGATTTACCAGGTAAATCAGAAAGGCTTGTAATTTTTAGGTAAGGTACCGGTAAGTTCAAAGTTAATTCGGCTATATATACCTAGCTCTTAAATTAAAAACGAAACCTTATATATTGTCGTCATTTGATTAAGGGGTGTAGATTGGGTTCAACAATTTCAACCGAATATGACCAAACCGTGATTTAAATTATTTATTTCATAATTATACTTTATCAAATATTTTTAATATTTGCATTCATCATGAAAGATAGTTTCTGAGGTTCCTTAAAAATGTCACTTTATTGACCATTTGTTGACGTTTTGATTTGCGGAAAGCTCAAAAAGGCGTCTTTAAAGAAATCGTGTTTTCGGATAGGGCTTCTCTTTGATCAAGATTTTCAAGGTCGTCAGTAGGTAACCCGTCTATTGAGCCCAGAATTGAGCCCAGATAAATTTATAGCCCAGAATGGATTATCCGGATTAATTAATTATCCGGATGAGTAATTAATGAGTAATCGGACAGTGATCCCCTCCCCCCTAATTAATGACGTCATTAAGCTATTTAAGTCATTAATAATGATCTAGTCGATATTTGTGACGTATACGTGAGAATGTTAGGACAAGAATGGTTAATATTGAATATTCATATGCGTAAAATCAAGTTTCAACATGATAATACATATGACACGTTGGTTATATATAGCTGGCCTAGGCCTATATAAAGTCAGTTATTCCTCGTAGGTTTTATCATTCAAGTTTATATCATATGCAGTATATATAACAGTCTCTCATCTCCAGTCTAGATGGCTCAACATTTTTCTGAAGAATCTTTAAAAAGTATAGTCCTACCTAGTGTACAATTACACGGGTGTAGTCTTACTGCAGAATTGGAGAAAGATCGAGGAAACGATATATTGCTATATGTGTTCGAGGAGGAGCTAAAGAAACAATTTAACAAATCGGTGGAGAAACATTGCGAGGGCTGTCAGATAGACCATCCTAGTCAGCTTCAACATAAGTGTTTATGGCTTGAGGACGGCGATTGGGAGGTTGACGATATATTAGAGGAAGCTCTGTCAAAAGTGGATACTTCTTACCTGAAAGCTTTGTACTTGGAAACCGCAAACATTCTGCATTTGGACGTCAATTGGCCGCTTGAATTGTTTGACCATCATATTAAAGGGCTACATACCCAATGGGAACAGTTACGTCGCTTTGGTGTGGTGGTAACAGCCATACAGAACATGAGCTATGGGTCCATCAGCGAGCTTGGAGACCTGATCGAGGCAGTGAATACCGCTCGTGGGAAAGTGGCCAAGTTGGAGAAACGTTTCAGTCATTAATCTTTAAAAGATTGACTTTGCAAGACACTACGAAGACAGCTTTTGAACTTGAAATGGCAACTGATTTAGCAGCCATACTGGAGATTGCGGATGATATTAAGAACATTATGGGAGCAGATGATGAACTAAAGACAGTGGACTGGATTTGGGAAGATAAGACACACTTTTCATCCAAATTTCAAGATGTAGTTGACAATGCAATCGGACACTTATCCGGTGAGATAAATTCATTGGATGAGAGATTGACATGCTTCCGTATGCTTACTGTTTTTGTGTACGCGTCAGGTCTATATCTGAAGTTGGAAGACCCAAGAGTCAGGAATATCATAGAAACCATAGTGTGTGATACGTCTGAACGCCTACGTGTAAACTGGACTATATTGAAATCTATACAAACCCAAACACGAAAGAAAACACACGGTGTTTGGATTTGGCTTGGTGTCGTGACTGTGCTAATAACTTTTAAATGTATGTACATGATGTTCAGATGAAATAAATGAAAGCAGTGAAGAAGTTGAAATGTTTTCTCAGTGTGTCTTATTCAAAAATGTGTATAAGTTTATGCCTATTCAAAAGTAGTTTACGTTATTATAACTTTGCTTGTAAGTAGTGTCGGGTTCAAATTGTTTTAAGAATGGCAAAGGGTAAGGTTGATAAAACTCTCCGCTCAATATTTTACGACCCCTCTCATCCTGCGTCATTTAGTAATCCTAATGTCCTTTTTAAAGCGACCAAACAAACGGGCATCACGAAAAAGCAAGTGGAATCGTGGTTAAGGAAACAAGATGTATACACGTTGCATAAACCCGCTAGGAAAAACTTTAAAAGAAACAAGGTTGTAGTCTTTGGAATTAATAGTCAGTGGCAAGCAGATCTTGCAGATCTATCTTCTTTACAGAAATGGAACAACAATTATCGTTATCTCTTGACGGTTATTGACTGTTTTTCAAAGTACGCCCATGTGATACCAATTAAAACCAAATCAAGCGAAAGTTTGATAGCCGCTTTCACGAAAATTGTAAACAAGGGGCAACAACCTATAGCTCTGCAGACAGATAAAGGGACAGAGTTTATTAACCGTCCATTTCAAAAATGGCTCAAGTCGCATGGTATAAGGTTTTTTACTTCTAATAACGAAACAAAGTGCAGTATCGTAGAGAGGTTTAACAGAACTTTGAAATCCAAGATGTGGAAATACTTCACAGCAAAGGGGACTTCAAAATATATCAATGTACTTCCATCTTTGGTAAAAGCCTACAACAATTCCTACCATAGATCAATAGGGAGATCCCCTTCATCAGTTACTATCTACAATCAAAAGCTGGTAAAAGAACGTCTATACGGTAAAAAAGACCAATCCAAAAGAACCGTATTCAAATTCAAAGTCGGAGCCAAAGTTAGGCTCAGTAAAAATAAGATGACATTTGAAAAGGGGTACCGACCAAATTGGACAGAAGAAGTATTCGTGATATCTAAAAGGCTCGTTCGAAACCCTCCGGTATATAGAATCAAAGATTTAGCCGATGAAAAGTTAGAAGGTACCTTTTATGAATGGGAAATGCAAGAAGTAGAAAAAACGGATGAAGATCTTTACATCATAGATAAAGTAGTAAAACAACGAAAAAGAAATGGTAAAACTGAATACTATGTGTCATGGAAGGGATATCCAAGTAAATTCAACAGTTGGGTAGCTGACGTCAAAGTAGGACCTATATAAATCGTGGTTTAAATTAGGTAAATCCATAGATACATTGACATCGTTATTAAGAAGAACGTCCACCATGCCTGTCTCACAATTCTACGCGACACTTCCTAGTACTAGTTCCTTTAAATATTTTCCGGACAACAAAATATCTACCTTTACCACACGCCTGCATACACCTCTTAGATTAGAAGGTGAATGGGAAGTAGCCCTTGTGGAAATAAATTATCCTAGAACTTGGTTCAACGTTGCCGGAGATACTTGCAAAGTGTTATACAGAGGCAACCACCATGAAGATTCACCAGTGCAAATGGTACAAGCTTTACTATCCCCTGGGTATTATGAGACAGCGGAGGAGATTCTCCATGAATTAAAGAGAGTTTTACCCGAGTCTGTCAAGAATGATATACATATGTACATAAAATCACAATCAAGAAACTTTGTGGTCAATTGTTCAAACGGAGCGGCTATTAAATTCAATGAAACGCTTTCACGCATGTTAGGATTTGAAGAAAACACACTGCTCAGGAAAGATTCGTGGGGTACCGTTCCTGTAGATATCCACAGAGGGTTTTACACGCTATATATATATTCAGACATCGTCTCTACCCAATATGTAGGCGATACCTTGGCACCTCTATTAAGAACTGTCGAAGTGGACCATACGAATATAGAAGGAGCGGTATGTAAGACGTATAACAGTCCACATTATGTTCCTGTCAAACTGCGGGATATTGAGACAATAAAACTAGATTTAAGGCTCGACTCTGGCAAATTGTTGCCATTTGAGTCTGGACAAGTGATTTGTAAAGTACACTTTCGTCTTAAGAAGTCGCCTTACTTAATCTAAAGTCAAAACCAACATGTATCGCAGAACTTGCGTAATACCTACCGATTCACGTCACTCATACGAACAGTATTATCTCAACCAGATAGGATCGGGAATGCCTGTGTATCGAGGATCTACCGGACTTCAGAGGGGGTATGGACTAGGGGGGTTGCTTGGTGGCTTATTTCGTAGCGCTATGCCCATGTTGAAAAAGGGTGCTATTGCAGTAGGCAAGGAGGCTCTCAAGTCAGGCATGGATATTGTCCAGGATGTCGCAGGTGGAACAAATATTAAAACTGCTACCAAAAGAAGAATGAAAACGGCAGGACGTAACATGGGGCGCAAGGCCCTCGCAAGCGTTCAAAAGGGTAAAGGGGGGAGGAAACAGAAACCTAAATCTCAGAAAAGGGGTAAAAAGAGGAGGCGACAGAGTCAACCACTCAGTTCTATAGGAAGCAAGCGTGGAAGGAGGTCATACAACGATATCTTTGGATAAGAAAAAATATCTACATCATTATGGCTATGATCCATGAAAAATCGTGTCAATGCACAACGTCTCAACTAGATCTATTTACGGTCCCCCCTACTCAAACATCTATAGTGTCGGGATCATGGGATGCATATCATCCTATATCTAATCTGTTGGATGGTTCACCTATTGAATTTCACATAGCTGGTACTCCTGAAGAGTACGTGGATTTGGCTCAAACTAAACTACATATCAAAGCCAAAATTACAAACGGAGATGGGACAAATCTCGCAGTTGATGCCCCTGTGGCACCCGTCAATTTATTTCTGCAAACAATGTTTAGCCAATGTGAGGTTTCACTTAACGAGAGATTGGTATCACCCTCCTCTACAAACTATCCATATAGAGCCTACCTAGAAACGATTCTTAATTATGGCAGAGACGCCAAGGAAACCCAACTTACAGCTTCCATGTTTCATAAAGATACCGCAGGCCGTATGGATGATCCTGACCACACGGTGGCTGATAACGAGGCCAATTTAGGTCTAAAGAAACGCCACGCATTATCATCACGGAGTAAAATTATGGATATGACAGGGCCTATACATGCCGACATCTTTCAGCAAGAAAGATTGCTTCTACCTTCAATCGATATCAAAGTTAAAATGACACCCTCTAAATCAGCCTTCTGTCTTATGAGTCCGGACGCTGAAGGGGACTACAAAGTTGTCATAACGCAAGCGGCTTTACATGTACGCAGAGTCAGAGTAAACCCTAGTGTAGCGTTAGGACATGCCAAGGCACTAGAACAGGCACATGCTATATATCCATTGACAAGATCGGAATTGAAAGCTTTCTCCGTTCCACAAGGGACTATGTCTATTTCTAAAGACAATTTGTTTTTGGGACAACTACCCAAGAGGTTGGTGATAGCATGCGTGGATGCTGACAGTTTCAATGGAGTCCTTCCCAAGTCTCCATTTAACTTTAAAAGTAATAATCTGAACTTTCTCAGCCTAACATTGGATGGACATCAAATTCCAAGTACCAAACCATTGACGCCCAAGTTTACGCAGACCAATGGTCAGGCGTGCACACAAGCCTATCAGACTCTATTCACAGGGCTTAATAAAATGTACAGCGACACGGGAAACTTCATCAGTCTAGAAGAATTCTCTCAAGGCTACACCATCTACTGTTTTGACCTCTCCCCTGATCTAAATGTAGGTGACCATATGAATCTACTTAGAAAGGGGAATCTTCGACTTGAAATGAGATTCCAGAACGCTTTGACTCACACTGTCATGGTCCTCTTATACGCAGAGTTTCAAAACATTTTGGAAGTAGACAAGAGCAGAAACATCATATTTGATTACTCTATTTAGGCTGACAATATATCGACATCCATAATGGATTCAAATCAGTTGAGAGAAGTGATGAATAAGGATATTATGGGGAGGAACTTCTTTAGGGGTGTACACGCAGCTGATCACGCAAAATCATTGACTGTAGTTGAATTTCCTAGCGGTTATATCATTAATACCGACCCTAGTGACAAGTCTGGTACCCACTGGGTCTGCCTTTTCGTCAGCGGTAGTACCAACGATTCAAGGGGTGAATTTTTCTGCTCTTACGGAGAGCCGCCTGAAACGTATAACTTTAAATCATGGATCCAAAGTATCGTGACTTCTTGGACATACAATACGAAACGATTTCAAGCCGACTCTTCGAGCGTGTGTGGACATTATTGTTTATTTTATCTACTCCATCGATTCAGAAATATCCCTCTAAGATCTGTTCAAGATATGTTTACTAAAGTCTTTGAATTAAATGATACAATGGTTAACAATTTTATAAGCGAACGATTCAATATTGACACACCTATAACAGACTTTGATTTGATAATAAATCAAATTGCACGCGCTCTTCATAAAAAGTTGTAAATATAGTGTTAGAAGGATCTTTCTTTATTCTCTATAGAATAGTTGGACAGTTTATGACTCAATAAAAGACAGTAAAGACACATAAAAAATATCTTGTTAAGTTATAATTGAAAATCTCGTTTATTTTTCTATATCCCTTATGTTCCGTTATATACAGGTATGATTACAATGATCAAGTTGCAATAAATATTACAATGAAAACGACTTTACAGAATATCGTGTAGTTTTTTTTTAAAATTTACAGTGCATGTTATGACATTTAGTATTATTATATGTACAGTATACGTATACTTTTACACGCAGCCCTTATGTCTCATAGAATTACATTATTCATTATTATTATAAGGAACTGGGCCAATTAACATGGTCATATACTTATTAGAAAAAACATAGTATACCAACATTCATTCAGTTAACAACTGAGCATAGATTTATACGAGCTCTTGCATATCGGCTTTAAATGATTATACAGAAATATGCATTAAAACGAACATTAAAAAGGGGGCAATAATATATAATACAGGATCATACATACATCACTCATTAATACCTTAAACAAGCGTTTAAAATGTAAACAAATATATATCTCATCATGTATCAACCTTTAAGTATATGTTTCCCATTGAAGTCGTCCAGTTCTTTTAGATGATTTACGACCAGAATTTGAAATACCGACTGATGATTTTTTTCGTCTACCTCTTATAGAGGGGGTACCCTCTATACGTTTCCTACCAGAGGTGTCGTTTGTTTCATCTGACGCAACATTGCACGCCTTGATTTGTTACCAATAAGTCTTTCCGGCACATTTAAGCGTACCAAACCTCCTAGAAATTGTTCCACCCCTCTTGGTTCAAATCCCGATTTCCCAAATAGGACATCATAAACGAGATCTGATACATGACTTCCTCTTATAACATGTCCATCGAGTAATAGTTCTCCCTGGTCATTAAAATCCAGCACACCTTTACTATCCTTAATCATATGCAATAGGGTTTTAGCTTTCTTCTTGATGGAGACGGGGAAATTGGTCAAATGCTTGTCGGCTAAAGATAGTGTATCGGGAGGGTATGAAGCCGTCGTACTGTCAGGTTGTGTTGTTTCATAATCATCACTGTGGTTGCTGTTTTGGTCATCACTTTCGGGGGTAGTTAGGCCCTTATGTCTGTCTTCCATAACTTTAACAGTCAATGGTCGTTTGGTCGTTTTGTTATAAAATGTCAGATACCTTTGTAGAATTTGGTTATAGCGTTGAACTTTGTCATATGGTGTCAAGTTCGTCTTGTCTAAAATGACTTTTAATTCTTGGTCCAGTTTACTACGGGTAAATGACTCCGATGAAACCGGTCTTGGGTCGTTAACATTCGTTAGGGTATCGGGTGAAACTAACACCATCTTTTGAGCGTGTTGCATGATCTATTTTATGAATAAACCAGCTAATGTTGATATTATAGGACCCAAAAGTGCCGGTAAAAAACCTCCTTTTTGAAGAAGTATTTGTTTCTTACGTTTGTTTAGAGTCTTACGATCAGCCAATGTTCTTAACACCCTTTTATGACGACTCAAATGTCGCTTCTGATTAGGTGATAGTTTCACATTACCTTTTAATACATTTAGGCAACATTCACATAAACATTTTAATAAACCCGGACTAACATTTTGCAAAAGTGTTTTGCGTTGTTTAGCATTGCACTTTGCCAACACCTTGAGAAAATCACCGTGCTTCTTTACAGCGTGAGACATTTTCATTAAATGAAGATTAAACCAAGATATACGATCTTTTATCTGTTCTTAGGAATGTAAACAACCGAGGGCTGCTCGTCAGGGAATATACGAGTCCTGAGTCTAAGTTCATTAGGGGTAGAAGGTTTCAGATCTATGAATAAATAACCGTATGATTCTTTGGTTGCATCTTCATAAGCCTCCCTCATAAATTTACTACGCCCAGGATACATCTGTTTACTCAAATTCAATATTTGAGTTTTGTCACGAGGGTTAGCAAAAACAGTGATATAATGTGCATTTAAACTTATAGTACGACTCTCTTTGCCTTGAAAGAACAAGTTTTGCGTGATAAACATTACACTTAAATTTCTATGATGACTCGTCTTTGTAAATAAGTTTGAAACATTTTTATTGCCTGCACATTCTTGAAGTAAGTCATCAATGATACATAGATTAGTCGTTTGTACATCGAACATTTCACACACATCTTCAGGTATACCTTGAATAAATTCAATTTGGGGAAATATTGATAACAGTTCCGAATAGGTGGGCTGAAATTCTGAATAGAACCATACGATTCTGTCTGGAAAATGAGTATTTACAACATGGTCCCAATTTTCTAAAAACTTTTTGGTCCACTGCGTTTTACCAGTACCAGAACTCCCACTAATAATATAAGATCCAGGATGTATAAGTCTTACATCCATGATGGTCAGTGTGTCAAATGTCGTCTGTAAATAGTAAACATTGTTATTTATAATATAGACAGGTTAAGACAGATCACGTATGTACTGTTTGATAATGCTGACATGGGAAACGACCTCGTACCACTGATTAACATTAAGACCTATGCCTACAATTGTAGGCGTTAAACCATTTTGAGCGTTTTCAGTAAATTTACGAATATCTATGATAACACTGCCCTTATATATACAGACACTTAAATAAACTCCAGAACTCAAATCAACAACATGGTCTTCCGTACACTCAGAGGGTGAACTCGAATCATAGCCCCATTTAATCTTATATTCATTTTGGGTTTGTGAATCAGACATTGCTTCTCGGGAAACATTTAGGTGTGGTCTAAATAATTCGTTTAGAAAACTAAAGCTGGGTTTACTCCCGGAGACTGAAGATTCGTTAATAATCATCAAAGGATATCCTAAATATAAACCTATCAAAGATAGAATTCCCAAGCCTAATACTATAAAAAACTTTTTGTCTTTTAAATTTTGAAGAGAAATTGCCAAACTGAAACGTTGTTCTTGTGTTGGGTCCATGATGTTTCCTCTTCAGATGCTATGATAAAAATGATTTCTAACAACTCATTCACGTTTAATTTATACACTTTTCCCCTCCTAGTATATAAATAAGTATCAAATTGTTTCTATTTCCTATAACCATATGGCAATGTATCATAACCATTTGGTTGTAACACACGCTTGGTGTAGACTACTCTATAGTCTTTGTGTGAGTCCTTGTTTAGAATGACTTTATTTTTAGTGTCTCTGGTAATTTGACCAGGGAGGGGTATTCTCACAGATTGTAAGGAAGAATGAGGTTTTACCATTTCCTTTAACGTATCAAAGTTGATGATCTTTACGGCATTATGATTAAGGGTAATACCCCTAATTTTTAAAGTCGTCTTACCCGTATCTAACTGGTAACCATAAGATTTTGGCCCACCGCTAACAAACGTCTGGATAAAATTCCCATCTTTTGGATCAATCTCGTCAGTCAGACACCCAAGATAACTACCTACAGGGGGTTCATATTCCCCCTCCTTATACTTATAAATGACAGAGTCTGTGTCCATATATACGGCCCTGGATCCTAGCTGTTCTAGAACAGAGTATAATTTGAGTCTAGCCCAAGCGGTTGTAAAGGCCGCTATGATGACATTGGTATTTAAAGACGCTTCCGCGAACTGCCCCTTAACTGAAAAGTGTGCTTCGCAAGTGTTTTCATTTGGAAAAAATAAATCATCTACCACATACTTGCTACTCCCTAAAAGTTCTAACATCCGGGCGGGGGACGATGTAAATTCGGTTTTGGGCATATTTTCCGCCTGGCCGAACTAACCCCATAGAGTATTCAAACACAGTTTGGATACTGTTCTAAGTCCCGGATTATACTTTATGTTCCCCTTGTCTAGTTGTATACCTTCATTCTTAAAGTAGTCTTTGATGTACTGATCTTTTTGCTCTTCGGTGGTCACCCCCTCAGGCCATCCAGAGGCCTCTTGCTTTATCTTTAAAAAGCTATCTATGTACTCGGCAAAAAGACCCCCCTTTTTAGTTTTTGGATCATACTGAGTAGTTTCCTCAAAATGCCACACCTCATAAATTTAGACTATCTTATATCCTAATTGTACGGCTTTCTTTAACTCCTCACTCACCCAAACCCCCCCTGAAAATTCTCTCACCCTCAAGATGTTGGCATGGAGTTTGTTGCTCTTTGTCTGCGCAAGAACGGCAAAGTGCAAATGTCAGCTTACCACTAGGAGGCTTGCTCGGAAGTACAGGTATGTACAAGTTTGTAGGGGGCAGTACGTCACATTGAATTAAGCCAAAGTAGTTGTCAATTGTAGGCTCAAAGTTGTCATGGATAATTTTAGGGAATCCTATAGGATATCTACCTTGCTTATTCATTGTTGGATAAAGAGAAATGAAGTCTCGATATTTGAGCTTTTCGCCCCCTTTTACTTCATCAAACAACTTAAGGGCATTACAGCGTCCACCAAAAAAGGCGGCCCTAGGATTTATAGGAGATACTGTATTGGCATCTGCCACTATGTCACGTGCGTCAGACTTTCTATCCGAAAGTTCTTTGTCAAATTCGTGTTCCCATATAAAAACAACTGTGATGCCTGGAATGTTTTGAAGTTTTTGAAGTTTTTTCATCGTGTTTTGGTAGAGTGTTGACATACTCTTTTGATTTATTTTGTTTTTGTTATGCCCCATGCACTCACAACCGTGCCAGATACAACCGAAATATTCGAAAACCGTTCTAGTTTCTTCACACCACCCGTCCACAGAGTGTCCCCCTATCTTTACTTCCCCGCCATTACAAGCATGTCGGATATGACAGTCTCTTTTGATGCTTTCGTAGTGAAGCCATTGTACGGCCTTCACTGAAAAGGCTTTCTCAGGCTGAAACCCTTGAGGTGGAAGTAAGGCTATTGTTTCAGGTTTTAAAAACAATGACCTGTAAACAAGATTACACGCTGCAGCCAAAGTAACACTATGTTTGAAGGGGTCAATCCCCTTGTAATTGTCCATACTTGTAATTTGCATAAACATTTTCCTAAATTTAACGCAAGCCTGCTCAAGAATGTTAACGTCTAGCCTACAATACCTCAAGAGTTCCGCATCAAAATCAAACTCAACACCCTTTTGGACCTCCCCGTCATACCACTTGTAAAAATCTTCCCGAGCCTTTGGCATCATCCTATCCGCCCCGTAAAAGTGAGGTTTGGGCATGGGTCCCTTTTTACCTGCATTCTCCGGTATGTTAAAATAATGTGGGAACCACCCCTTGGGTTCATCAAGTTCAAATGCTGAAGATAATTTTGACAGGGCCATGGGAAGAAAACTCAAAGAATCTATAAATCGTATACAACTTGCTCTCCTGGTCACATAAAGTAATTTGCCACCCTTCCTAATACAATTGTCAGGATTTTTACCATTTTTGAGCATATGTTGTATGATAAAATACAAGTCATAGCTTTGGGCGTTGTGAGCTATAACCGTTCTTCTATAATTTGGCGTGCTGGTTTCAATCCCCTTTTTGTTCAATTTATATTGATTAGGCTGTGGCTCAAATAACCATTCGCAAAAATCGGAGGAACAATTGACCCCTTTAAAGTGCATTTCCCTATCCTTTTCAGAGGCCCTACATATCTTACAAGCCTCTAATTTGTTTTGCCTATCAGGGTCACCTTGTGGTACATCGAGGCAATATGTACACGTCCAGCGTGCCACCACTAAATTCGGAACGTGTACACCCGTGTCCTGCTGACATTCAAAGTCATAAAATATGTACTTTTCGGGGTTTGTACATTCAGGATCCCCATCTGGCAAATCTGATGGCAGCATGAAGCATTCATGACCCTCTAGTACCCATTGATTACATGTAGTACAAAAATAATCTGTACAGCTATGAACTTTTTGCCCTGTAGGTAATCGTTTCGCGTCAACGAATTTACCACACTCTTTACATATGTATCTGTTTCTACACGTTTTTTCTTTGTGCTTTTCAAAACACCCATCAGTTTTGAAATCCCGTCTACAATCCTCACACTTTGTCCATAGTGTTTTGTCCTCTTTATAATCCAAAATTTTACCATCACATCCAAATGTTCCACATTGGCTACAAAACCCCTCACACTTATGATCTTTACGTTTATCATACCCCTTCAAACATTTGTAACAAAAGTAGGAGCTACCAACAAACGAAGTGATCTTGGATATCACGTTAAAATGGTCCTCATAGTGATAAAGAAACAGTTGCTCATATTCAACATCATCTTCAAAATCACAATCATCAGCGTGAGACCCCAAAAAAATGATAGCATTGGCATACCTCATACTGTAGACGTAAAGTCTAATCTTGACAGGATAGTCGTTGTATAAAACTTCTTTAAATTTTTCCATGTCACTTAAAGCTACTTCCCCTTTTGGAACACCCGCCCGCACATGTAGTGCTTCAGCCAGCTCTGTTAGAATGGCATGTTCATTCTGAAAGGACATCTGTTTAGGATGTTCTAGAGGACCATTTTCACGGTATATACCTTTGATGATTGCTTTTGCAAAACACATTTCATCGTTTTTGTTTCGAACCCTAATGATCCCTCTCATCTGCTTACAAAACTCGTCATTGTCTAGAATTTTGCAAGCAGCCCCTCCCTTCCCTCCTTGTGGATTGTGCACGTGCCTCACACACATGGTAACACCAGAATGCAAATAAAAATGTTGGTTGCTTTGCAACACCCTCTCGATAAGCTCTAATATAGATTCTACATCTAAATCTTGTACAAGCAGGTACGGAAGACCTATTGGGTCTCTGAGTTCTGGAGATATGATCACCAAGCGAATGTGGTCCCTGTCTTTCATTTGAGATGTAACGTCCTGTAAAAATGACTCTAACATTTGCCCTATAGCTCTCAGAATATTGCCAACACCACCCCGTAAGTCTTGCGAAAAATTCAAATTATAAATCATCTCTTGGGCCTTGAACCTAGAATTACGAACAGTTTTCTTAAGTTCCCAACTAAAATGCTCCTCGTCAAAAGTAATCTTTTTGGCACGTTTTGATGGCGAAATGTTTTGAGGTTTTGCCTTCCCTTTTCCTATTTTTCTTTTTCGGATCCTCTGCTCTTTTTATAGTTGTAGCAGTTGAGTCAGTTGAGGTACCTGGTATATCGTGTGGGTCAATATGTTCATCCGGATTACCTCCTGACTTAGGCCTAACTGAATTTGAACGGGGTATTTCGGGTGGATTTTCACCTCTGTTACCTCCAGTCATAGACTTTACTGCATTTGAATTATCTGAAATTTCATGTGTGGCAACATTTTCATCTCTTGATTTATGCTTAAGCGGTTTGAAAAAGTAAGTTATTCGAGAATATTCACGGTTCACTTGATGATCATCTTCCTCTTCAGAGGACACATCATTACCCCCTGGTGAACCTCCCAAATCATCACTATTTGATACACCCCCATTACTATCCTTATTACTATTATTAGCATCAGTGGTACAAGGCCTACTTGTAGGCCTACTGTCTTTAGAATTGTCAGCATTATCATTCATACATTCATTATTTTGTACATTCACATGATCTGTCTTACCCTGTTGCTCTATATCTTCTTCTGCGCGATCTTCTTCTACATGATCCTCTTCCTCCGCATGATCCTCTTCCTCCGCAACTCGTCGATCTCTATGATATCTCCTAGATAGTTTGGTCAATCGTCGTCTCTTCGGGGCTTTGTCAACACGGTCTTTAACGAAAAAGTCAACAAGTGTAACATGATTAGAACTATATAGTATTAACAATATTAATAAGAAGTAAAGAAGCAATGTTGTGAATAACATATTTTACTAAGTCTTTTTTCGATTTGACTAATATAAACGAATGACTATCATGCATTAAAGGCCTATATAATGTTAAACATGTTAAAAGTGAACATGCCTGATGTACTAGCCGGTTCTATATACTGCACATTCCCCAAACAGTTATTTGGTCGTGCTGTTGGTGGTAGAGATAATCTAGGAATGTGTCGAATGTTGCCGAAAAGTGAATGCAAAAGTGTATTCCTCTATAATACGGAAATCAAGTTGAGGGAAAATTATACCCGCTCCAGTCTTGTCACCAATTTTTTGAAGTACTCAGTGGATTTAAACCAAACACTGTAAAAAGTTTATAAGAATGAAACAAAAGAAAGAAGATGTTAAGATCTAACATTTCATATATATCAAGAAAAAATAACCCAGTTATGGAAGAGAAAAAACAATAGAATAAATTCATCGAATAGAGCTATAGTTCATGAAGTTGGTTGTTATAATTATCATTTTGATATAACTATAGAGTTATTTTAAGTTATCGAAATGTTTTATATAGTAGGCCATATAGTTAAATTAAGTTATACCTAGTAATATATTTTTGTATGATATGTATCGACAAACGCTCGTTATCTTAAATCATCTCATTAGACATACTCCTAACATATAATGTATCATATATATGACTTTGACATCGTTCGTATATATCAAATACAAAAACTTAATGATGTTTTACCAAGTCACAGTTTTATAGGTAAAATACATGACACTTTCAGAAC
>JAUMTS010732783.1:0-11877 GCA_032273385.1 Ophiopholis aculeata | reverse complement strand
TTTTTTCTGAGTTCTTTGGCTGAGAATCTGACAAGTATTACATTTTTAGCTGATTTGGTGCTTCTTTAATTGAAAAATTTGTAAAACAGTTTTGAAATAAAAATCAAGTGTCGATCTGGAGCTGAAGATTAGGTCTTAAAATTGAGGGTCTCCAGAACTAAAGATTGTCTGAAAAGGTTGGTCTTAAACGGGCCACATACCCATATCCTGCCCCCCACCCCCACCGGATCTTTACATTGAATCCCACAGACATACACAACAAACATCATACGGAAAAACCCTTATGGTAATTCTGATTCAATAATTTAGCGCCATCTTCAATACCACCAGGCATATTTGCTATGTCGACTTCCCCTTATTAAAGCAATGCCTTAGATCCCTCTTTATAATTTATTCCAGCACAGATATCATGGTGTATTCGATAGAATGGATGTGACCTTACATCACGATAAACATGACTGCTGAGATTTTTGACTTCAAATGTGTAAAAATCGAGAAGGAAAATAGAAAAAAATGCGGACATGGAAATTAATATTGCGCCAGTGGCATTATAGTGTGTTCTTTAATCAATACTCGTACCAAAGTTCTTTCACCTGTTCCTCTTTGACCCTACTTTCGGAGTCAGATTTCTGGGTGAAAATAGCCAGAAAAGGGATAAAATGTATAGCTGCCATGTTGGAATCCAACAGATATTTCATGATTATCATTTATTTGTTTCATGATGCATCAATTGCAGTTACTGAGTATTTTAAGACCAACAGTATTAGTAGTGAGTAAATTGTGCTTAATTTTTAAAAATAAGAAAATGTGCTTATCTTTATTCTAGAATAAAGTCTTATGTGAGAAGGGAAAGAAGCATACTTAAAACACAGTTCCTTTTCTTAGTTGGGAGATCAGCATGATAACCAAATTTGATTTTAAAAATCATAATCGGGAGCAATTTGTTAATTCAAATACGATGTTAAAATAGTACTTTAATTCATCTTCAGTTTCAAAATGCATGTATTTTCCGGTAGCCATAAATATGCAGAATTTATCATTGACTTTTTCAGTGACAGATATCTTAGACCTTGTGGAAAATTGCTTGAAGCAAGAGAGATGAGACTTGGCTATTGATTTGACTCCACTTTTGATATCTAGTGTATGTTGATGTTCGAAAGTGTGTATCTCAGGATACATCAATAAGGCAGCTATTGCCATGACTTACTTTCATGTACCCAAACTAGGTATATTTCTATGAATGGACAGCCACAAAACAGCCGTCCACCTCGGTGACTTGTTGAAGGAATGCATCCAAGCGAAAGATGTGTCATATATGATATCTTTATCAATAAAACATCATTTTGGGTTATGAAACATCAAATTATTGTTAATAAAAGGACCAACTCTATGCCTGATCTGCCGGTAATTGGTGACGAATACTGCCAGTAGACAAACAGATTGCATTATGTCGTATACCACTCGTAAATATGGAATATATCGCCCTAAAGCAACCAAAATTTATTTAGTCATTTTCTTTTACCTACCCACTCCAATGAAGATGGATGGATAGTCGGGAAGATGTGACGAAAATGTTCATATGAATTTTGATATTTGAATTTCTCATCAATTGTAGCTGCATTTATATGTGCATGATTTGATCAGCATAAACCCACTACCACCTGTTAGGATTAAGTCGGTATCGCTTTAAAATGATTAACTAGAATCCATTTTTGAATCCCGTATCTCGCAAAAAAACATTCCTGTCAGACAAAAGCATTATATGATACACATAGTATTGCTCAAATCATAAACATAAAAGCCTGTGTAGAAAGCAAAAGAGGCGAGATAGATGAGGAAAAAACGCAAGACATGTTCGGCATCATTATATCGTAGGTTGCCATATAGATATAGAATAGATAAGACATGACAATAATAACACTGGCGGGGAAAATCACCAAGCTCTTCAAGCTATGTGCTTAAGTTGTTTCACTGTGCTAGCGTAGATGCACTGCGCCGGTACAAAGATGCATTAAGCATCGCTATTTTCTTCTCTCTCCGTTTTCCTCCTTTCAAATTAAATTTTCAAAGTGAAGTGAAATCTTCTAATTTTAGCTTTAGAGATTTAGCTCTGAATACACAAGTAATTATCAGGTTCATTGAACATGTTTTCTTCTTTTTTCCCTTTCAAATTGATTATATCCTGAACAATTGTTATTTATTTATATTGTGTTCAAGTGATTGACAGCATTTGGAGATGTTTTCACGCTTTAGAAGATGATAATAAATATGCAGGAAATGGCACTTTTTTGCAATCAACATAGATCAAAATGGCAAATATAAGGGTTTTTCCCCAACATGTGTGCAATATTTCTAGGAGCAAATTACATTTTTTTCTCTTGTGCGTTTTTGTTGCTCAAAATATTCAGCATTGTTCTTCTTCTCACATGTGTGAGTGATATTGATCAGTTGCATTAGTTGTAGTGTACGAGACATCAGATTTTGATGATAATTTAATGTCTTTGAATTTTTAAATACAAATTAACAATGTTATTTCCTTAATGGTTATTAATTGTGTTGCTTGTTCTGACAACTCAATGCATTTTATTTAAAACAATTTGTTGGCTAAACAATCCAATAATTTTGTATTTTATGGATAATTTGTAAAAGTAAAGCGTAAGTGACAAAAGATGTTTACATCATGTCAAGATACAATATTTGATGATCAAAACAAATTTCATCTACTCTATTTTGATCAGATTATTAAGGTAATATAAACTCATTTGATAGCTATCACTTGAAACATGTCATGAAAATGTTTCAGTAGTAAACAGCAATTTGTTTTTGACTAGAATGGCATAGTAGTCTCATGGTTGATACTAACACCCAGTGGTTTAGAGTAAAATGTCACACAGGGCACACTTGAGACCGGTCTTGTCTTCCATCATTTACACGATTTATAATGCTGATGTGATACGTGAAAGCCTGGATTCAGTTGGGAGTTCCTAGCGTCACATAGCTGCTATGTAAACTTTTTATGGGTAGCGTTAAGGTGTGTAGTGCTATAGACTTCCTTATTTTGATATTTGTAGGCTTGAGACCCATTTATAATGCTGATGCAAAGTTGAAAGCCTAGATTCAGTTGAGGGTTCCTAGCTAGCATCACATAGCTGTCTTCTTGAACTGTTCAAAAATTTATTTTTTTGATATTTTTTTAGGCTTGAACCCAGTCTTGTCTTCCATCATTTACACAATTTATAATGCTGTTACGAATTGTGTTATTAATGCTTATGTAATACCTGAAAGCCTGGATTCATTTAGAGAGTTCTCAGTATCGAATAGCTCCCTTTTTTTGTCGAGGTGTATTTATAATAAGTTTGATTATTATTTTACTTTGTAGGTGTGAGCAGGTGCTACAGGATATGAGATGAGCGATATTAATTGGAAAGGTCAAAGCAGTGTCTAGACGCACCATGAATGGCGTTTCATCAAAATTACTGCTATCCATATATACAATTTTTCTCTCTCATAATTTTACTGAGGGAGAGTATAGTACTTGGTCAGGGCCCTTTTTCATAATTTAACTAAGGGAGTAGTACTTGGTCAGGGCTCTTTTTCATAATTCAACTAAGGGAGTTGTACTTGGTCAGGGCTCTTTTTCATAATTTAACTAAGGGAGTAGTACTTGGTCAGGGCCCTTTTACATAATTTAACCAAGGGAGTAGTACTTGGTCAGGGCCCTTTTTCATAATTTAACCAAGGGAGTAGTACTTGGTCAGGGCCCTTTTTCATAATTTAACTAAGGGAGTAGTACTTGGGCAGGGCTCTTGTGATTTTGTGTCCTTTCTTTAGGCTAGCCTGATGAGTTCAGTGGTATCACACTGCGGGCTGCTCTGTGTCCACTCAACAGAGGATTTTGCCATCCTACAATGTAGGAACTTACTCCAGTTCTATCTAAAAGAGAGTTGAATTAGCATAGTTAAGAAGATACACAAGGCAGCATTTTATTGTTTCACAGGTTTAACACATAGAATGTATTAGACGCTGCCATTTAGCTAAGCACAGGAAGACACATAAGTATGCAACATAAAATGACAAAATTATTGTCATCTCTTAATGTTCTTTTTGCCCCATGCGCCGGTTCATTAGACTCAGCCAGGTATATCTTTACCTGAAGTAATAAATGTTGTGGTTGAAGATAAAAGGTAGAATGAAATTTACTCGATAATGGATCCAGTATGATGCTCTTAATCGGAGAGTACAAGTACCTCAGTAACATGGTACATGTGGCTTAAACATACATTAATGATTATCCAGAACCTTAGGAAAAGTTCTTGACAATTGAGATGGCTATAGACTAAGTAGGTGTTTTCATAGTAAATTTTGTATGTGATGAACTTCACAATTCCCATGACACTTGAAAGCTTAGTCAGAATACACTGAGGATTATGATGGAATTTTAAGGAAGATTTTTGCACTGAAGTAGATTGCTATTTTTACGGTTATTGTGATTATTTATTTTAATTATAGGGCAATTTTGTTGCAGTAAATGTACAGTAAAATATGATGCTAATTGGCATGTTCTTTTCAGTGCCATCCTTCTACACATGTTGATGCGTTATCTGGAATTTTAAGTTCAAAATGTACAAATTTGTTGAAAAAAACTACAATTTATAGCTTCAAATGAGCTTTATGACTGCATCGTGCAAAAGGTACATTTTATTTTGGATAAGCTGAGAATATATGACTGCACCATGAACTTGCAATTGATTTATTTCTTTTGTGTATATTGCTTTGTCTTGTGGACGTTGGTTGGTAATTATCGTTAAAATGTGTTATAGATTGGTCAACCGGTGTAATACAGCTGTAAAATATAACTCTGTGATCAACTTAATTAATGGTTATTTATTTGAAAAGATAGTTAATTGGTTTTGAAGTAACCCATCATTACCCCCATGTGCATAATTATGTGAATAACAATAAGTAACCATTTACTACATGTAGTAGAGAGATAAAATATATTGAACTTGTACAGGATGGGAGCACAATAGCAAACATCTGTTTGACCGAAGTCAGCCTTTAACCATCATAACTAGAGCACAAACTCACAAAGCTATATTGTCAGAATCCCAATATAGTACAGATGGTTCGGGCCTGTCACAATTATATTTCTAGACTTTTCTTGTTATCTATTTTGATAAAAAAGAAAGAAAAAGATCTTTCAAAAGCTAACAAGAGTCATCTGCCTTTAATAGGTTTCCTGAAGAAAAAATATTGCTGCTAAAGTGATCCATATAAGTAGGCTGAATGTCACATAAGAGTATCAGGATTGTCAATCTTATATACAAAGACAGAGTTCAGTAAAGTGATTAATGTATATAGACAATTGAACTGAGCATGTATTCGTGGGTATCAAAATGATCACTAGTGTCAGTTTGTATAGTACAATTATATAGGTGGTTTAATTAACTTTGACATGGAATTGAGGCTGTTATTTGTGATTTAATGCTTTACACGCTGGCTGCAATTTTAGTGTACACAAATGTGGACAATTTACAACACATTTGTCAAAATGACAGGGGCTATCTCAGGAACTACTGAACCAATACTAGACTTGTTTGTACTCAATCGAATGCATTTTTCATCCTTAACCCGACTGTGGTAATGACACTTTGGATTTTAGAAATTTATTAAAAAACATTTGAAATTGTTGACATGTTGTCTGCACTCGACATCCGCGTGGAGAGGGTTAAGTCAGCTTGGTGAAGTTGGGTTCAGGTTCAAGTAGTTCCAAAGTGAAATGTGATGATATTTTGGACAGTTCTCTTGATTAGCCCATCTGATTCGAGTTGCATTGACTGAATGGTCGGCTGGTCTTTTGATCCACCTTGATGCGGTTCAACTAGGATGAATGTCAATGAAAATGTGTTTTAGATTTTCATTTTCAAAGTAAAATTTTATTTTGTTGTAATATGAGTGACAGAACTAATTGGAAGTCACTTATCAAGTAATATTGAAGTATAATTATTATCTTACTTAGTTGTGTAAGCTAGACATGGCTGATCTTATTTTAGCTTGATTACTTTCTTATTGCTTTTGCTCACATAGTTTTTCTAGAATTTAGTATTAATGTCAGATTTAGTAGTTTACTTTCATGTCTGAAAAAAGTACACTCAAAAGGGTAGTGTAACTGGGTCTGAGCATGTCTATTTGCTTCCCTTGTTTGTCTAATACAATGTGGTAAGTTTTATATGAAATTTTTGGATGATTGAAAAAGTTCCATGTCAGTGGAAAACACACCATCACACCCACACATACACTTACACTTTACCTAACGATTCAAGTGATCAATCTTGCCCAAATGTTCAAACAAGATGTTGTGACCATTAAATTCACTATAAATCTGTCAAGGTATATTGAAACATGGCATCCAAACACCATAAATAGCATATCACTGAAATACCGTCCTAAAGCTTTTACAGTGATGTTACATCTGAAGATTCCGATCTTAATTTCCCGCAGACAGTTCCCACGGACTATTACCATATACAATTTGTGTATGTACCTTGAGTCTGATAGGCATGGTGACCCAATACATCAGAATGATAAAGCTTACTCTATTTGGTATAATGGAGCCAAGCTAAGTGTATATATTTAATGGCATTGCCCCAGTCTTCTTCATGTAGCACTTATATTGCAGATCGGAGGAGAAGAAATCAATAATAGTCTTGGCTAGATATTGGTAATCTCCCAGATTTTGTTATCCTTGGTAAGACATGGTTTATGTTATTTTATTACGAAGTGTGTCCCTCCTTAATCGGTGTACATAGATGAACATTATTATACAGTATGTGTAAACCTATTCCTTCTGCTTTCCCCACCCCCCTTGGGAAACATGCCTCAATATTTTCATCCAAAGTCTCCCATTTTTTCAATGTGTGCACTCAGCGTCTTACAGCAAGTAGTCATCCATATTTGGAAAGGCTTGTAGTGTCAACTAGAGATTGATCTACCTAATTTTTGTGCACACAGAGTACCCAATTTTCATAAATTGTCAGGAAAATGGCTCGTTTGAGAGGTAGCACTTGACAGGCATTAAGAGCCGACAAGAGACGTGTAGACTTAAGAAAACTGCCAAAGTGCGTCTATTGCAGGCACTGAAATGTGAACTTTGATTGTTTTATGTGAAATCAGCTTTGCACTTTAGCTCACTTATGAGTAACGACTAAATTAGCGGCATGTTTAAATGATGGATATTTTTACGTTAATTTCATTTATGACTCAAACATACAAAGCGGTAAATGTACCTTTTTTAGTGCATGAAAAGCGTAATTAAAATGTTCTGTTATAGCTGGTAACAGATGGATTTCCACTTTGGTGCTGATTTTAAGTCATCTTTATTTTATGAAACCACAAACCTGTAATTCATCTTTAGTAGATAGCAAATTTGGAGCATTTTTGTACAAGAAATTTCGGTACAAATTGATGATAAAGCTTCTTCAGTTCAGTGTTTTTCCCACTATTTTCACCTGTATATCATTGTTATTGATATTCCATACATTTTCAAAGCAAATAAAAAAGTGCATGTTGAGTCTTGTACAGAAATATAGCTATATATATATATATATATAGATATTTCTGTTTTGATGAAGTGCACATGATGCATTTTATACTGTCACTGTAAAGTAGATAACATTTCATTGTGTTGAATTCAGGTAGTGCCGTAAATCCAATGTGCATTAAAGTGAAAGCAAATAGTATTTGAGTAAGAAAACACAAATAGCATTTGAGTAGGTAAGTAAGAATCATTTTAATGGGAGAGGCAATAAATACACCATGTAAAGTGGATTTTCAGAAATACAGTAAATCTTACAGACTACCTGTTATAATTAGTCAGTACTGCGATTCTTTATAATTTTTCCAGATTTCAGGTATTTTTATGGCCAAGCTTTCTGCAATTTATTTTCAGCCCAATTTTTGGTATCTTAGCCCAATTTCACACTGTTAAAGGTCTTTTCACTTTTCTCAGGATTTCCGTCAAACCTAAAATTATATATGATTAAATCCACTATAATATTTTTGACTTTAAACAACAATAATTCATTAAATAACAAAGATTTAAGATCATAATTTTTAAATCTGATATTTGGTTATGTTTAGAAGATGAACACACAGAAAGCTTTCGATGGTGATAGTGCGCTATCTTCGGTAGATAGTACAAGTAAACGACATAATAATTCTTATTTTTCTGCAGAAATATTTATCTGCTATCTTCAGTAGATAGTAAATTAAAATCTCTTTCTCTTAAATGTACTTTCCCTTTCTTTTGAAAGGAATATTCATTGAATAATGGTTGTGACCTTTCCTGGTTAACTATGTTTACCTTCCAGTAATGATCAAAATACGGAGGGCAACCTTCTCTTTTTGCTCATCAATTGAAGACTTAAAGCAAACTAAAACATATATCTAATGGCTTCGGAAGTTCCTATCGTATGTTTACAGGCTAGGCTGGCTGCTGTATGTCTGATATCAGATTTAATGCACATCTTCTTAACAAATCAATGTTTACATCATATAAGGATATAGTAAAATAGACATGTATATCTTCAACTAATAGCCACAAGGCATCTTTATCATTTTTGCTTTGTAGCTAATAGACACATACTTCTTCAATACATAATAAGTATACCATTTCGTCTCCACTAAGTACCACATTAGCATACACATCACCTGCGGAGAAAATCTCTTTTGCAACGGCAGGATTTCTTACTTGTCATCAGACAGGCAAGGGAACATGTTACCAATTTCACATGTTGGAAATTGGATAAAAAATCATTAATTTTTTAAAACTGGCGATATTTGAGCCATACACAAACAGGAAGACCACCTCCATTTGAGGATGTCGATTAGTATTCCAACCATTGCATGCTTTTCCCCTTTTTATCTTTGTGTGATGTTACATGCAGTGGAATGTAGGACGTTAAAGATTTGAGGTCGGCTATGCCATATCGTACCAAAATAGATAAGCTAAATTTCATTATTATATTGATCCTACCTTCAAAAATCCACAACAATTATATACACTATAGATTTTGGAAGAGTGCCGTAATTATATTTTATATCAACTGGTCTCGCTGTCTCCGGTTGGTTTTTATAGTCGACCGACCGCGCCCTAGTTTTACTATTTCAAATTTACTGTGATTGTATGGACTTTGATGAGCAATCTGCTCATCAAAATTTCATTGTGTTTGAAAGTATGTCTTAAATTGGATTTAGATTATCAATTCCTCAGTTGGGGACTATTGTAAATTACCATGGTAACACGATCATTGTCTACCCTAGAGGGTGTGTGGCTAGCCTCCAGGATTTGTTGTGTTCTAAAAAATCAAATTACACCATCAAATTTTGATGAGATAATATATGAAAAATGATGGATTGATATGCACTTTTTAAATATAGTTACATGATGTCATGCTGTTTAGGATTCTCAGATCTGTTTCATCGGTAATGAAAGAGATATTTTATTCAAAATATGGTTTGATGACAACCCAACCCAGTGAAATATGGCCATCTGGGAACGATTTAAAATTGATAACAGAGTAACCCAAGGATGCTTTCCATTATAGAGCAATAAATTAACAATTTTTGCCTTAACATTTATGGGATGACTTCATCGGCTTTAGCCATTTTTTTGTTCTATAGTTTACTCTGATGATTTGAACAAATACTTAAACTACTCCTTTCGTACATGATTCAGGAAAAATTATGATAAAATTACATATTTTATGGCAACAGAAATGATCTAGCACATGTGAAATTTTTCAGCAGGCTGAAAATGTGGAGCATCATATCAGAACACAGGGGATGACCTCATCTGACAAAGTGTCAAAAGATGCTTTCCTAAAATTGTCAACAATTCTAAGTGATGCATATCTTTGTTGCTACATTTGATATTAGAATTAGAAGCTGTCAACAATATGAGACATAGTGGGTCTCGGGTCAGCGAGTGTCGTGTTAGATCATCTTTGGCCGAGGCTTCCATCCGGTCCCTTGACACATCACGCATTATGCAAATGGTTTCACATTGCTGGGGGCATTTGTAAGCTTAACTATAATACTGGGGGCAGGTGGTTTCCTTAAACGTCAACTGGGGGTTTGTCACAAATGGAAGTCACAGAGATCATACATATCCAGGTTATTAGGATATTGACTCTACCATCTTTATCTTTTACTAACCTCTCATCATTAAAATTAAGATCCAATCAACTCAAATTGTCTTTGTCTAACATCTCTTTTTCTTAAAAATCAAGATCCAAGTGACTCCGTTCGTTTGATTTCATCTCTATCTTCATCACTGTTAGAGTGTTGATCGGTGTAATGGAAGACATTTTTGAAGTCACATTCATTTACTTACACCATTATTTACCAACATTTTAGTCCAGACATTTAGCACAACACTTAAATTCACTTACAATACACTAACAATATTGAGTGAAGTATAGAGCAGCTTCAACTTTAATCTCGTCACATTATTAACCAGTTTTTGCACGATGTTTTACGCTTTTAATTTGATTGTAAATTGCCCTGTCATGTGTGCACATGTGTATGTGAAGTTTAAGCTTTTAGCTCAACAATGTGAACTTGATTGTGTTTTGAATGTCTTGTTTTTATTTGTACACTTAGTTACACTCGCCTTTCTTTACACATTAGTGCATTCAATACTGGATTGTGAACATATATGAGCCAGTATGGCAGATTAACGCTAGCTTCAATAGGCGTTTACACCCCAAAGTGCAATTTTATACAGTACACGTATACCTCCCAGTGTTTAATCTATTTATTTGTATCAGATCAAAACTCATCTCAACAAAATATGGGTGAGAAAGCCATATGAGAGGGAAAGAAAATGAAGGCAATTTGATAAAGACGAGCTTGCGCAATTTGCATAACTAAACCGAATTGCTAGTTCTTTGATCAACATCATTATGCCCTAACTAAATAGAGTGATTAGATCATGGCACAGCTAACAAAATAGCATCCGCCACATCCCAGTTTTCCCATAGCTCCAACTTTCCCATCATGTAGACCTGGGCCATCTTTCATCGTCCGATTCTTGAATACCAAGTAGAGAGGAAGAGTAGGCTCATCAAAGCATACGGGAGAGAAGATAGCGCAACCAACGGAATGTG
The DNA here is from genome assembly GCA_032273385.1 of Ophiopholis aculeata. NCBI lineage: Eukaryota > Metazoa > Echinodermata > Ophiuroidea > Amphilepidida > Ophiactidae > Ophiopholis > Ophiopholis aculeata. The sequence continues at coordinate 709 of JAUMTS010732783.1, read as the reverse complement.
ACAAGTAGGGCTAAGCTTGGCAGATAGGGATATGCTGCTACTGCGTTGATGAGGTGATAATTAAAAAACAAAGCCTCAAGAGATAGGAGGCTTGAGTTGTGTGAAAATGGAGCACAAACTCGCTTCAAGTTGATAAATAGTGCATAGTGCTTGCTACTAGCTCCGAGGCTGTATATAGGGTGTTGGACCAGCTCTATCCTTTATATCCACAAGTAATTTTCACTCTTATATACTCCTCATCACTGTCTTAGTGCAGAATTAATAAACTTGAATTTAAGTTAAAGTTACAAGCTCCCAGTTTTACATTTCTTGTTGAGCTCATCAGTCTTAAATTACACATTAAGTGTGTTCTTCTAGAGCGGAGCATTAAAGGGGCCTAGTCTGATCTTTTGACAACAATTTCAAACTTTGTTAGATCTTGGTACCAAAAATATTATTTATATTTTTCTCATAACCCATGTAAAATTTTACAGCTACAATGTGTTCCATTTGGGAGATATAAGTGAAAATGTGCCCAGGTATGGTACCCATAATCAGTTTTCCCCAGTAAAGTATACACAACTGTAATATACAAACATGCCTCGTAAATAAAACGGTTTGACCGATTTAACTGAAATTTCAAATTATAGTTACTTCAGTGATGCTCCATCAAATGAAACAGAAAACTAAATTTTGACAAATCGATCTGTGCCCCTTTAAAATGCTAGTA
>JAUMTS010732672.1:0-11877 GCA_032273385.1 Ophiopholis aculeata | reverse complement strand
GTAACTTTTGAACCCTTGTCATGTGTCTGATCCTGAGAAATTAAACAAAGAAACAAATAGTTACAACAAAAAGTATACACAATACCTATTACAGAAGTTTATTTCCAGTTCGATTTTAACATGACTGTCTCACAACAATAATTGTTGGTGGTTGGTTTTGCATACATTTGACTTCTAAAACTGACACACCTAACTGTTACTGTTTTATCGTCTTTTTTCATTGAGTATGCCAACTCAGAATATTAGTCTAGATTGAACACAACACCTAATTGAATAATCTCAATTAAACATTCTTATTCAATGATGTCTTCTTCTCGGGTGTAACAAGTTCATAATGTTTTTTACATTACAAATTTAAACCTTGCAGTCTTGATGTTGAAAGCATGATTATTTTTTACGGTTAAGCCCAGAGAGATTATAGGCTGAAATCGGTACGTCCTTTAAATATACATGTTGACTGCTTCAATTGTTCTCTTTCTTCTACATGTCATCAGCAAGCATTATAAATATTATCTTCTGGAGACTGGAACTGCATGCTGGCATAGCTGCAGTCAGATCTAGGATCCAACATACCCATTCATGATAGTCACAATTCCAAGTGATGAATTCATCAAAAGTTGTGTCTTTGCTGAACTCTCTTCATTAACTGTAAAAGAGTGGGAAAAGATAAAATTTATTTAAATGTTTATAATGTATCTGTTTAATTTTCAGTTTATTAGTACATCATTACCCACTTCTCAAGGTAATTTGTCCTCAAATAGCTTATTTCTTTCCCTCGAGGTTGCTCAGCAATAGGTCCCAGCTTTGAGTCTTGGTTGAGACAATGAATTTTTTCATTGCTCAGCCACCTTGCCAACATTATTAACTTGAGAACTGGGTAATCATTTATCATATTTATTTCACTAGAAGTATAATTTTTACTCCTCTGCCATTTTTCTCGCTAGAGACGTGAGAGTGTTAATGGAATTGAACTGTATGTAAGCCTTTAGATTTAAATAGACGGTAGAGACAGTCTGCCTCATAATCAACATTTAAGTTTTAAAAAACCCATACAACGACTTATGCATTACCTGTGCGCCAAGCTCATTCTCATTCAAACAAAAGGAAACATATTTTGAAATCTCTAGCTAGTTGGGTACATATCAAAAGCGAAGAAAAAATTGGGATCTCCTTGGCGCGTCACGTTACTCTGACTTGATTCCATTAGGAACAGCTTTCTTGTGCATTTTTTAAGACCTTTAAACTTGATGCGCCAACAAGATCCCAATAAGTAAATTTCTTCAAATGAAAGAACTCAAAGCCTTTTGAAAATACGAAGGTGAAAGTTAGTGGGATCCTGTTGGCGCACTGAGATCAAAGGTCATTTCTGTTGGTGATTTGGGTTACAGTTTTTCAGCGAACAGTTTACCAATGTTATAAGTGGGTTTGGAACTTTTATCAAATTGTAGAAAGTTACAACTTGGGCCTATACAAGCCGTGTTATCTACACAATTGTTTTCAAAAGATTTGTGCAGGGTATGCGTAAATAATCATTGATTATGTTAAGCCCTTTACAAAATGTTGAAATTGCATTCAAAATTGCACATAGCCCCAAACAACTGTACTTATTCCTATAATGAGAACGTTTACAAGGCCCGTCCTAAAATCTAGAAAACATCAAGTTCAGTGTACAAATCAGCATTAGTTTGGCCATCAAATATTCCCCCACCCATGGTATGGGGAGCTGCTTGTATGATTATAAAGGTTAACATCATCACAACCTAAGTGCCGATAGAATTACACCACGGTATCATGTCCTAAAAAATGAAGCGATCTGATTGTGACGGTTTACCGGTATCGAACTTACAGCGCCACGGAATAGGTTGTCTAGAAAGAAGGCCCTTAATACATTCTGATTATTATTTTCTAATACAAGTCCAGAGTTGGTGGTAATACATGTCGGTTTTAAGTGGACTGATGACACATTTGTCAAAACATTGTAAATCTCATTTAAAAATAAATCACATCTATCCACAGTGGTTAGACGGAGAAATTAAAACATTTTTTTTCTTCAATTTTTGTTTTTTCGGGCGTACTCGTATGTTGCAGTTTGAAATTCCAAAAGCCCACTTTGCAGTGGGGGTGCCTTCAAAATTCGACTCGTCAGACGCGTCGATGCTAGTATGTCCTAGCTACTTTAAACTTTGTAAATATTTGCGAACAAAAACCCGATTGAAACTGGCATTATGCTAAATTGTGTTAACGAATTTCCAATACACAAGTTAAATTTGATAAATAATTAATGTTTATATTGTTTGGCAAATAATTCGCCGCTTAAATGGTAAGTGTTAGTCTAGAGTTTAAAACGTTGTTGCCTCTCTGTGATTTGTGGCAAAAATTGTTTACTATTTTACGTTCAAAATTCGTTATTAACAGCCAAAATTCATACATTCGGAGCAGTAGGACGACCGCTGACAAATGTATACGGAGACGGAATTTGGAACAGTGACACTGCTCTCTTTTTAATACACGAATAGCCGTCAGGAATAAAAACACGAGATTCCCTGGTGCAACTTATTGTTACACTGTTTCCCCTGAAACATACTAGCAGTTGACAAAACCTACAATAGAACAGTAAACCACAGTTTCCTTTTTAAGGATGTTTCTAGGGTTAACAAAATGTTTTGATATGTTTTACAGCTTGCTGAGCCCCAAAATTATCAGAAATCTGAGCTTGATCGGCGCAGCGGTTCAAAAGTTATGGCAATTTTAGCGTACAATTCTTATGTATTGTATTTAAGACCCCCTAGCAAATTATATAATTTATGCAAACAATTGTAATTAAATATTACATGAAAAGTATAAATGTTACAGTGCTGATATATTGTGAGCTTCTCAAATTCCGTCTTTAAAAACTTTCTGTGCTGCGGGACCCTGTAAGGCATCTAGATAAGTTATTCTTAATTATCTAAGGAAGCTTAAAATTATGCCTTGAAACTTGGTGTGTATGTTGGGTATGCACAACTACTCATATTCAGTGCTGCGGGAGTCTGCAGGAGTTTTCTTTACACAGTAGAGCAAAAACAATGTGTTTATTAAAAACAATTTTTTATTGAAAACTAAATTTGGGAATCAAAAAACAATAACAAACAAAAGAAAAAGGACTGTCCTTTTTTGGCCGAAAAACAATCGTCAACAAAAGAATTCAGAACGTCTTAAAATGTCTATATCTTTTGAACCGTACACCCGATTCATCTACAGTGCCATACTTGTGTGTTGTTCTCAACCAGCTCTTCATTATACCTAAATATCACACAAAAAAATAACCCTGGAACATCCTTAACTGTTAAACATCTTGTACGTTTTAACTCACCTTCAAAAATGTTGGCTTTTGTCGAGTCCTGGAGGTTGTACGACCATATTTGCTTGCTATCACTAACAAAAAGTTCTTCCGCTGTTAAAAAAATAATAATCTAGGATTAGTAGACGCAATAATTACGCGTAACATCCAAGCCCCTTTGCATTTCAAGCTTAGAATCACATCATAACATGCACGGCAAAAATGAAAAAACACTTTCCCGAAGGGATCTTTTCAATACAATTTGGGTCATAATTTGGCTAAAATAAAATTTGACCAAAAATATATTCCAGTGAATATTTTTTTCTTCAAAAACCCTAAAAATGCTTTAAAAAAAATGGCCGCCATTTTAAAAACGACAAGAGTGATCTTTTTTCTTTTGTTCACCAAAAGTGCTGAACATAAATGTAGCCAAATACAAACACAAATTGCGAACACAATTTTTTTGCGTTTTAACGGGAAACGCGAAACACGAAATGTTGGGTCTAAATAAATGGCAATTAGAAAGAAAAGTTGAGCCACCATGAATAGAGACGAGGCGGCAATACTTTCTATCACACTTTTTTGATGAGATTTTGCTTAACATTCATCGGATTTCAATTCAGCTGGCAACACTAGAAACATTGCCAGAATACATCAAGAAGTCTTATCACAGTTATCAAAACGGCTATAGGTGTTGCCAAAACATACACAGTAAGTAAAACTGGAGATAATTGAGCAAGAACTTGCCGATTAGCATTTGCACTTGACACCAGATTGGCATTTGACCCTCTAGGTTATTTAGGGTGTTATTTTTATTATTAATTTGTACCATGGAAGTTGTTAATGTTTGGCCAAGGCCAACACATTGAAACTGTTACTTTTGTCATTTGATACTTTTTGAAATTTGACCGTTTTGTGACCTTTTACCCTTTAACCATAGGTCACGTGAAGAGGTCACCGTGGACAATTTTGGATGTTTTCAAAGGTTAACACGTTGACACTGTTACTTTTGTCATTTGAGTCTCTTTGAAATTTGACCTTTTTGACCTCTGACTCCTTAATCATAGGTGAAGCAAAGACGTCACTATGGTCACATTTGGATGTTTGTCCACCAACATGTTGACACTGTTATTTTGTCATTTCACATTGTGTGAAATTTAACCTTTAATCTGACCACGGTGACCCCAATTTACGTCAGATATTAATTGTTTGACCCATACCTTTTGTAAAGGTTATCATGCTAGTTACTATGCACAAGTCACATGAACATACCATGTAGTACGTAGGAGGAGCATCGGATTTTGGTGACAAACCGTTTTAACCCCTGTGACCTCTATGTAACCTTTTACCCCATGATTGTTGGTGCGTGAGTAGTGTTTCGGTCCATTTGACCAGGTTTGGTCAACATTGAATATTGAGTTGGTCAATAATGACGTGTTCTCGAAAAAAAGAAAGAACGAGAGCTCGTGAGGTCAAAAGACCATTGGTGCACAGCTGGCTAAATTGATAGTACTATGTTAAGAAGGTTAAAAGAAAATAAAACATTTTTAAAATTTGAACATTGAACCCCTTAATAACCCATTACGGGGGACTTTAAGAAGTTATTGACTGGATTTGTAGAATTGTTAGAGTGCTGTTATTTTTGAACTTATACTAACATGCATATAAAAGTGTATACATTTGTGTAAAGGAAATGGGTTAGAAAGTCCCTTTTTGGCATGAATTGTTACCAAAAATGCATATTTTTAGAATTTTGACAAATAAGCACTTTTTGGCTCAATTTTTTTTAACAAGCTTATCAAAATACTTCCGAGTTTTCATTTTTTTGTTTTTAAATTTTGACCAAAAAATGCCGATTTTTGTTTTCGATTTCTTTCTCATTTTTTTGAGTTTGAGTAACAGTTTAAAAGTTACAGCACTCGACAACTTCAAAAGGCGACTTTGTTGAGTCCCCCCTCCCCCGTTACGGACTTTAGCTGAATTCATGTTGTTTGAGACATGCTAAGATTGTTGTAAGGATTATCCTTTTTAAATTTCAGCTCGATCGGAGCATTGTTAAATTTGACCCGTGAACTTTGACATTGTAGGTCAAAACCACCATAGACATATTGCTTGTAATTTTGTGCATCCATTTGTCTAAGTTACATCTACGTGCTACCTTGCATATGACAGATACGCTTTTTTGACGATATTTGTAATAGTTAAGATTTACCGGAAATGACCCCTGAATGACCTTTGATCTAAAATCTGTGTACAACCCATACTGACACCGACTGATGTAAAGTCACATGACTAAACCATATCATCACTGCATGTAATTTGTAGAAGTTACATTTTGTTAGCAAAATCCCACTTTTGACCTCTGTGTCCGCTAAATGACCTTACCTTAATGACCTTGACCGAAGTCAAAGGTTATTTAACTTGTGCGGGCTCGGGTATAGATCATTCAGTCCAAGTTTCATCCAAAAAAAATAGTATCCTTAAGATGGCGGACGCGGGAAAAAGGCTGACGGCCTCTGTAGCAAATAATCAAATCAGATCATTTTCAAAACGTAACAGAGCGAGAAAATGGCGTCCTTAACATTATGTTTCAGAGACAACAATAGTCTTACCACGCGTAGCCCGTCTACACATAAATCACCGGAGCACCGTATCCAGACGAGACTGTGGGTAGTGGGGGTTTGACGCAATCGTTGTTTCGCAAAATTAAAAATAGACGCTACGCAGCGATGTAAAGACAAAACCTAGCGCGAGTTATTGGTGCGTGCTGACACACGCACTCACTGTTTGCGCCATGACGCATATATTGTGCGTCTGAACATGTTGTTGCTAGACAACACTTTTTCCTTACGACGCGCACGCAGGGATTGGTGTCTTACTTGTCTCTGGTATGCTCATTTAATGGGAATTTTAGCGTCATATTATAAGCCTCCTGTTAGGTAGACCACGTTCTCCATTTCTTTCTCTTACGTTTGAAAAACTAAAACTCGTACTTGTACATACTTTCTTCGTCGACAAATATCCCAGATGGTTCAACGATCGTATCTCCTTGACCGGTGCTAAATAAAGTCGTTTTGCCTGTACCGTCGACGTTGTACTTATTAATCTCTACTGTATTAGTGCCGTGAGTAACATATAACGAACTGTATTGAAAGGAAGACAAAACAGAGTATTAGACCAGTCAGGGGAACGTCATCGATTTTGAGCAGGTTGTATTTGTTTCCCGATCGAGTTGATCATATCATATCATATCATATCATATCATAATTTATTTCCATCAAAATAAATTCATTAAACATAACAAAACATATACAATGGATGGAAGAGATCTAACGGAAGGCTGAAAGCCTGGAAATGGTTACACCACCTGACAACAATACATTTATCGCCAAATTACTAAACAAGAAACGAGAAATGTTATTCTTAAAGAGTTTTTTAAATACGTGTAGATTAAAAAAGCACTACCGATATACTCATCGAGCCATACACTCTCACATAACACCTCGTTGTCTTGACCAGCCCTCAAGTAAAACATGACCCCACTAGATCTTCCAGTCAAAAACATCCTCAAAAATATTGTATATTCGAGGACACTCCTGACTAAAAAAAACCAGCAAGGTTATTTCACCCGGATCCAGTCAAAGCAACTAGGCATCGTTTAAAGATTGATATATAAGTTACAAAATTATTAAACGTAATTAAGAATGGATTATTTGAATTTTTAAATACTAAACATTATGCATGCTAAACAAGATATTGAAGGTGAATTACTGTTTGAAATGATTAATATAATTAGCAGTTTGAATGTTTGAAGGAAGAATATTCCACAATTTTGGACCGGTCCTAAGAACTGATCTAATCTTATGAATTTGATGCAAGACTTTATTCTTATGCCGTGTGTCATACTTAAATATGCACATTTTCCAATTTTGTAATCATGTTGTTAAATGATTTTGTTAACACTGTACATGAAGATAAACTGACCTAATTCCTTATCGTACATTTGAAATATGTTCAACATATTATATTTCAAATTAAGGTTTAGAGTAGCAAAGGTAAGAATTATTTGATATGATTCTTACAGCTCTTTTCTGTAATTTGTGCAATTTTGTTAAATATTCTTAATTTGCATTACCCCAGAGTAAAATACCGTATGAAAGATATGGAAGTATAAGAGACGAGTACATTGGATACATAGAATTTTTGGGCAAGAATTGCTTTACTTTGGTTAACACTCCTAGGTTTTTACTACACGTTTTACTAATGTCACTTATATGTGATTTCCAGTTACGGTTTTCTTCAATCATTAGTCCAAGAAATTTTTCGTTGGGTACCCGGGTTAGTTTACACCCATCCAGATCGCTATCTGCATTGACACTTGCGTTTATTTTATTTATCTGATGAACAGTACCGAGAAACAATACATTTGTCTTGGCATCATTTAAAGACAGTTTATTACACCTGAACCAATTTGATATTTCCTCTAGTTTACCGTTTATAGTATCATATAATTTGTCGATATTTTTGTCTGACAAGAATACGGTAGTGTCATCAGCAAATATAATGAATGATAGCAATTTAGATGTTGAACATGTATCATTCATATAAACAATAAATAGCAATGGGCCAATAATTGCGGCCATGTGGCGCACCACAATTGACATTTACACAAGAGGATACAGTTGAATTGTAAGACACATTTTGATTTATATTAGATAGATAATATTTGAACCAGTCATAATAATGCCGACGAAATCCATAATGATATGATTTTTCCAAAAGTAATCCATGATCTATGTTATCAAAAGCTTTGGATAAATCCATAAAAATACCGGCAGTGTAAACATTATTGTCAATAGATTTACTAATGTTTTTTACAAAGTCTAGTACTGCCATTTAAGTAGCATGTTTATTTCGAAATCCATATTGTCTTCCATAGAGAATATTGTGTTTGCTTATAAGTCATAGCATTGATTGTGTACAATGCGTTCATAAATCTTAGAAAAACACGGCCAAACAGACACAGGACGGTTATTTTCAAACAATTCAGGATTGTCCTTTTTATAGATCGGTATTACCTTAGCGATTTTCATATCATCCGGTAAAATACTACTGGATAATAACACATTCAAGATTATATATTGAGGGGATGTAAAAAATCCTTAGCAACTTTCTTAATGACATTAGATCTTATATTGTCATGACCAGGACTTTTGTTACTACCAGGTTTTCCTATGATTTTCATTACTTTTACTTCATCGGAATGTTTAAAGAAACTTGTGCAAGCATTTGAGTAGTTTAAGTAAGAATTAAATTCTTTTTCTGTATGATTAATACTGGCAGCCATCGATGATCCGACAATGGCAATATAATTATTAAATTGACTTGCAATTTCTTTGGGATCTATGAATATTTTCTTTCGTCAACAAACTTTTCAATCAATGTTCTTTTGTTATTTCGTAGTACTGTATTCAGTATTATTATATGCTTCGATTGGCGACATCCAATGCCAGCCCCCACATCTCTGTAGTAAGGAAATATATAACATATTTGAAGCCTGAGGGGCACTCAAATTAGACAGCAGTACGGATACGTGCCGCCCTCATGAACGCCTTTTTTCCACTCCTGTGACCCACTACTTCAAGCCATTCTTCAGCTCCGTAGACCCAGCTTTCTATTTTGAACTTTTTGAAGGATTTTTCTCTTAAAAGAGCACTAAATCAGCTTAAAATGTCCGTTCCAAAAAATAGATTTTCAGGAATTATCGTTCCGAAGAGCCCGTATTTAAGCACTAAATGTCGCTCCTAAGCCCCGATTTTTGAACTCTGAACATACCTACCCAAAATCATTTGAGAGACCCCACCCCCCTCTGTGGTGCTGTTCAAGTTCTACGTGATGTAAGACGGCATTTTGGCAGAGAATCACTTTGTCCAATCACTATTAGAAACAATTTTGATAAGTGTCGAGTAGAAGGAACAAGGACAAACCTGAATACATTCAGAACAGGTCGACCAAGAACCGCAATGTGTGTTGAATTCATCGAAAGCTTCAACTTGGAATGAAGTATAACATTAAATCTATTACGCATGATTTATGCAATCCTTAATTTTTTCACAACCAGTGAACCGTATCGGTTTATTTTACCAGACAGTATAGAAACAGATCCATCCAAGATATATATTATTAATTTGTGTCATTTAATCATTGCGTTAAAACGCATTAAAAACAGTGGAGTTATTTATTTCTGGGACACCCTGTATATTAGTTTTGCCTGTGATCATGTTAAGGACGATCAATTATGCATTGCTAAATTAACCCTAAGCTATATATTTCTGTATGTGTAAATTTAGTCTAGACCTTACTTTGTCTTTGTGCCATATGCAATTTGTCGTGGTTCGTTTCCGGCTATAACTGTTCCGGCTATTAAGCTGTGCGAGTTTTTAGTTCCAAAGTCCCCGATTGCTAATGAGTTCACGCCACCAGTTGTTTCATCACTAAAATATATGATTCGATTGGTGACATCCAACGCTAGCCCATTCATCTCTGTAGTAAGAAAATATTTTACAAGTTTAAAGTTTAACAGAGCTGGCTGAGGGTGGTCGCAGATGATTTCTTACGATTTTCTTACTAGTAATACCTAACAGTGACATTTGTAAGATCAGCTGCACGACTATTAAGCTCTGAACCAGGGGGCGTACAACATTACTTCTAGGGCCTATACGATATATGACAGTACGATCCTGTCAGTCAAAGATTCAGTATTTATAAGTTACATTTTGTTATGCAGGCAGAAGCATAATCAGGTGAAAAAAGCGCTTAAACCACCCCCAGTCAAAAGTTGAGCCCCTCTCCCCATGATCCAACTGATAAATGTACAGCTCAGGAAAGCTTGGGAAAATGGCAAAAGACAGCAAACGCTTCGACTTGCAGGGTACTTTATTTGATAAAATATGCCTAGCATCTTTTAGGAGGCACTGTGCCCGGACACTTGTTGTGTATCAATCCTCCCCCTATCAAGTATGTTTCACCTTTTAGCCCAAATAATGAAGCGTGTGAAAGCTGATTTGACAAGAAACATACTCACCCTATCAACCCAACACATAGTTTAAAATAGCCGTTTATTTTTCTCTCATTCTATAAATTCGGTAACAGTGCATTGCACCAGCAAAATAGTACATGAGCCCCCACGCAGTGACACCCCATTGTTTTATTTGCTCACTAGTTTTGAAATACAATTTTAGAGAGATCGTGAGTAGCAGTTTTGAATAATGATGACAATGCATGATATCACTGACATTGATCGTGCGATCAGTCGCACATCAACCTACAACCAGGCTGCGATTGTTGCAGACATGTTTTTGAACATGATCAAAATCCTCTCTGCGACTGATTTCGATCTTGCCACGACTACCTGCGATCAGGCTAAGGATGATTACAATTACCAGTCGCAGATCGATTGTTACCTATCGTAAGTGGTCGTATCGCTCAGTGCAGGACTCGGGTTAATGCAAAGTTCCGTACGTATCGAGATTCATGTCAAGATAATGTGATTTACTGACGACTATTATAGATATGTGTTCAGTCATTAAAAGTAATGGTGTTTCAATATCGCAAACCCCTAATGGGCATATATCAGGGAGGTAAATAACTGTTTAACTGGGTGGGCAAATGCCCACCCAGTTAACTTGTTTGCCCGCCCAGTTAATTTAACCTGTCCATTGCCCAAATTTGCCCACCCAGTAATTAATTGCCCAAAAATAACAAAGAACCAATTATTTGAAGTGTTTAACCCAAATACCATGTTTAAGGCCACTTTGTTTGTGTGTGTGAGCTTGTGTTCCGGTGGTTCCGGTGGAACAAAATTAATACCCCCGAGAAGCCAACCTCAAATCGGGCATGGTATGTATGCAAAGAACCCTCCTTTTTAGCGTAAGTTGTCAATGAAGATACCTATATACTTCGGAGATGGCCGCTGGAACATCGAGATAATTATTAGTAAAATCTTAATATCTCGATGGCTGCCCGGGGATGGCTGGCGCTTGTACATCAGTTTCATACATGAGTGCCCCCAGAGAAGTTCTCATAAATTATGTCGATTTGGACAAGATAAGTACATATTGCATTGATGTTTCAACAATTACCAATTTGCCCACCAAGTTAATGATTTCAGCTGATTTTTGGGCAAAAATTAATTATTAAGTTGCCCACCCAGTTAATATTCCTTATTTACCATACTGGCCTATATGACCCCTGCACCCTCTTTTTACGTTGCTGTCGGCTCCCTTAAACTTACTCTTTTCCCCTTTGTAAGATTCTGAATTGCTACCGTCCAAGTCACAACGTACAATGTACTTCTTTTCACACCAATAAATCTTGCCGTCCACGGGGTCATAGCCAACCTGCCCCGGTTTATTGGTAGTATTTGTAACTTTTGTGAAGGTAAATGAGCCGTTGAACGAGTCTGTTGGTAATGCCGCCTTGAAGATGGCCAGACCCTTGGTGGCTGCTACAAATGCTAAGTTATCTGTTAAATAATCAAATACGTAACTGGTGATTTA
>JAUMTS010732561.1:1409-11878 GCA_032273385.1 Ophiopholis aculeata | reverse complement strand
GGGTTGGGTCCAAAGTTCCACTTTTTACCCCAAAATAGGTAAAAAATGTGGGTTTCGAAAGGGGGTTAGGTCTGAAATGTAGACTTTTAGAGCTGCACCAACCTCAAGCCTCCCCCACCTCAAAAAAATGATACTGGTTATGGGCCTTGCGGAGAATAAACTTTTGCAACACTTACCGTATCTCCACATCCTAAGTCATGCACGTCTGTTCGTACACTGTATAGAAAACAAGGTGATAAGCATCAGGAAGGGTAGGAAACGAGAAGGGGAATTACACACTACCAAAGGAAGATAATTAAACAGATAAAGTCTTGTTTATTTTCGACTTGACACCAACACAAGCATTGGAAGTAAGTTCAGCATGTGCAGCATTAAATGAGTGCAACTCTTTTCTCAACAAATGCTTCAGTGGGATCGTAGAAGCATGCACACACAGGAAGTAACCTACACTGACGTAGACATGTTTAACTTCAAAGGCTTGTGCCGCTGTCAAGTCGAAGAGAACAGGACTATATTAAGTGATGATGCTTATTTTATAAGTAATTTTTGTGTCCCACAAAACATCTGGAGATTCATTATGTAAAAATGAAATTTCACTCTTTTGAAAGGGAATTTTCCGCTCTTTTTACAGAGCTGTCCCTCCACCGGGCACTCTTTTGCATGAGGTCTTTTAAGTTTATAATATTTAACTTTTTTACTTGCAAATGGACAGCTCTGTAAAAGAGTGGAAATTCACTCTATAGTGAAATTTCAATCTTTTTAAGTGAATCTAATCCTTTTTCACTCTAAAAGAGTGAACATTTTAAGTGAAACTATAGTCACTTCAAGAAAGAGTGAAATTTCACTCTTTTACACTTTGGAGGGGCATATTCTCACATTCACATACAATTTTGGTAACATAATAACCAACCCTCCCTTTAACCACTTCGCTGCGTATCCCGTTAATAAACGGGATGGACGGCTTGCTGCACTGTGCGTATCCCGTAAATAAACGGGATGCAGCTCAGTAATTTGTCCGTGTAGTTGTAGTTATTGCACAGCAAGCCCATTGAAGATACCTAGCTCATCGCATATCAAAATGTTCAGAAAAGCATAAGCCATTGTTGGCTTATTTTGTATTTCTGCCGGATAAAGTATAGAGACATTGCGGTCCTCTGCGACATGCGAAACAAAATGGCGACTTCAAGTGCTCAGCACAGAACAGTAAATGGTAATAAAAGCTAGTAGCAGCGAAGCGGTTAAACAGAGAGGGTTTTCATGACATTCCTACCTGGAAATCCGAGCATTTTACAGATGACGTTTGCGCTGTGAATATCCCATTGGTCGTCACAAATTGTTCCCCATTCTTCCACCAGTTTTACTTCCACGCGGCCTTCGGTTGGTTTACTGCCTCCAACAAGTCGTACCTCAAGGGGGCTTCCTAAAACAGATAAACAAAAATATGAAACTTGTTTTGTCACTGTATTTTGTTTTTGGAAGTTTTTGGCATGAGTTGGGTAGAGTCCTTTGAATTTTACACCATGCACCCAAGCTTAAACTGCTGTCCTACTGCTATCACCATGGACACCACACACAAAAGCTAGTTATGTTGGTATAGGTATCTGGTTATTTGAGTCATATTCTTGACTACAAGCTATACAATTACCTGTATCACAGATGATCCCTGCATGTTCTCTTTCACCGCAATTATGATTCCCATATCCGCTATGCAAGCATCCTGTCAGTGCTTCTTCATCTCCATTACACGCCAGCTCATCGAGTAGTATTTCACTCGACCCTACTCCAAATGGACTACCACCAAGCGCTGCAAGAGCGCCCTCATAACCTAGCTGTCTGCAAACCACATGTGCGTCATTTCTATCCCAATTGTCATCGCAAACGGTTCCCCATTTCCCATCATGCATTACTTCAACTCTGCCTTGACTGTCAGTTGGACCATCAACAATGCGGACTTGATGTGGCTCTGTCGAATACAATTTAAAATAAAAAGGGTGTTAAATTTCAGAAAAAGAAACATAAAAAGAATCACTTAAGAAATTGAACACATCGTAAAATCTATCAAACTGGTGAGCAAATAAAAGAAAAAGACAAGGTACACCAACAAATGTACATTTAAAAGCACATACTATTGCTGTTAATCACTATGAGACTTGGATGAGTATAAAATTACTTCTTAGAGCTTCATTCTAACACAATTCAGCTCCATCAGAGTATTTATGAAACCTGTCATAACCTTTCAACTTGTTAAACTTTTTTGGCTCGATTTTGGTTAATTAACATCGGTCAATATATAATGAATCAAACACACTTCCAATCTTCCATGTGAATTCGTTTATGAACAGATCAATACACATCCTGTACAAAAGCGGAAGCAGCCTTCTGCATAACGAGCTGCTTTCTAGGTGCTTATTATGCAACTCTTGCATTATGAGCACCTTCAGATTTTACTACAATAATGCTTAGATTAGTGATGTAGATGATAATATTCTTCTTTAACGAACCAGGCAAAATCATACTACCATGACTACAAAGCAACCTGTATCCTTGTTTACCCTTAATAGCATGTTTATCTGGAGCAGATTAACTTTACGATTTAAGCCCTTTAAACAAGTAAACCAATAATATATAAACAATTTAAAAAAATCTGCAAAATGTCTTACCATTTCGACAAACAACTCCGACGTCTTGCGCATGCTCACATTTGTTATTATTCCAGCCTGAGTGCGAACAATTACCTATGCTTGGCTCAATGCCAGCACAGTCCACTTGATCCAACAGGATTGGTCCTGTTGCTTTGCCTTCAAACCTAGAGTGCAAAAGAAGTGGGAGAGCAGTTGTAAAATATTATCGCTGGGCCGGATTAACCTCCAATGTAATTTGACCCCGAAATCAAAACCTTCCATGAGGAAACAAGTTATCAACATAAAAACCTTTTCTAGTGGCCACCGTAGACCCAAGGTATTTAAAGTTAAATACAATATTTATCCTACTCATGTTGCTCATGTTCTTCTTATGGTGGCTGCGGATTGTAATTGATGGTCATATACTCAGTTTTTGGGACACTAATGATAAGGCCCAGTTGTTCAGCTGCATCAGCTGTTCTGGTAGGTTGCTCGAGCAAGGCGATGTCCTCAGGGAAGTCTAGATCATTTAGGTTTTTAGGTGTATTACTTCTCGACTGATAAGGTGGGTTACTATATCTGACTAAGTGTTTTCAATTGCTCTCTTTATTAAGTAAATGATGAGCCAATAAAACTTAGGCAATTACCAACAAACAATTATGAAAAATACCTTTGCGTTTTAAGAGGCGACGCGAAAAACACAATGTTGCGTCTAAATGGACCCCCCTCTTATGCACCTAAATGTTAATGACCTTTGATTCATAATTTTTTTTTTTACAAATTGATTACAAATACTTTGCTTCCATGGCTACGTTAACATCTCATGTTATATTGTATATTGTCTGCTTTGACTGTATGTATTGTATTAATTCATACTGCGTTGAAATGCTAACAATATACAGTGTTTCCAGGGCACAGGACTGAAAGTGCACAAATGAGGCGTTCGGCTCCTATTATTGTTTTGGAGGTTTTGATTTCAGGGGTCAAATAAAATGGAGGTTGTATTGTTTGCCCAGCGATGATTCCATATTATACATTTATTAGCAGACATGTTTTTTTTGCATGTCTAAAATGACTACATAGAAATATTGTAAATTAAAAAAAATGATTATAAAATAACACTTGCAAATGTCAATTAATAAACCACTTTCATATGCTTCGTATTCCTAGGCAAATGTGTAAGCTTATTAAGACAGCATAAACGCTTTGGATATTATAATGAGATAGAGTTTTAACTATTAATATTAGTTTGTATTCCAGCTATATACTGCACAAATATTATTGTGTTTAATCTACAACATCCTAGTTACCTTTCCAAATGGGTTTCAACACCTAGGAAGCCAAGTTGTCTGCATACCACAAAAGCATCAGCAAAATTCCAGTTGGTATCACAAACAGTACCATACTCGTCATTATAAAAGACCTCAAGACGTCCTTCAAGGTCCGATGTTGAGTTGTTTTTCAAAGGATTGACAAGACGGACATCTCCTCTCTCAGGATCTAAAAAAGAGTAGTCAGTTAAAATGTGCTAAAATGGTGGATATTCATTTTCACTTAATTAACATGTTGCTAGAAAATACATGTAACCGTTATTAACTTTGAAAAAAAAATGAAAAACAGTTTTGAGAGTGCTTATTGCGTAGACTAATGTTAGAAGTGGCAGCATAATAAGGTACCATGTCAACAATATTGAGTTGAGTATTGATGGAAAAACACTATTATTTCAATGAGTTGATTTGACGTCTGGTAGTACATGAACTGTTTTGACCAAATCTCATTCTGCGGTTGTATACAGTTGTTCTTTCTCCTATCACTTTAAAATCTTTAAAATAATTGTACGATTAGAATTCGTCGATATCATTTTTCGTTTATACTGATTCGTCAAACGTTTCTTTTAATAGGCCCTCTATCATGTGCAATGACGGAGGAAACAGACACAATAAGAGGACCTTAGATTGTGGTACTCAAAACTTAAATTGTATATGGAATGTAAATCCACGAAGAGTAAGTTGCCTAATTTTGTTTCCCTAGTCTATATCTACATTCATTTTTTGAGGAATTAAAGTTTACATTCGTTGTAAACTAGTCAAGCAATGACTATGTAAACCCTAGAAATGCTTTGTATTTAAAACAATAAAACATTTCAAGCATCTTGAAACTTAACTTGCATTATAAACTCCTACAAATTCTATCATTTAAAAATAACTACAAGTTGCTACACACCTGCATTGGCAAGGCATACCACACCAGCATGTTCACTTTTGCCACAATTGTGATCTTTCAATTTTCTTCCATGGGGACATGCAAAGATGTGCTCTTCGTCGCCTGTGCATCCCATATCATCGAGCAGTATTTCTATCGTAGCCTCGCCGAACTCTGACCTTTAGCAGTAATTATTCAAAGGAATAAGAAATCGATAACATATAATAAGAATATCACAAAAGAATAAAAAATACTTTCAAGATTTTAACATATCGGAAAAATATCAGGGAGTTTTATATTTCATATTTGTTAGAATATTATCGTTAAAATCTGTTGTAAGTTTTAAGGACCGTAGTTTCATCTAAATAAAACCAAAACAGATAAATGATTGATATTTTGACCATTTGTAAATATCAGTTTTCGTGGAAAACTGTGGATGTCGGTATTTGCTAAGCAAACAAACGATGACATGGCAATATAAAAGAACAGAAAGACACTGAAATTTCGCTTTGAAAGTAAGTTTTGAGTAACCCAGTATATTTAACAAACCACCCTCCCCCCTCACTCACACACACACACACAAACAGTGCTTAAAAGCACTTTTTGGCAGTACTTGTACAATTTTAACTTCGAGGTCTTGAACAAATAATTTGAAGCTTGCCAGCACGGTTGTTTGATGTGTTCATTTATTTTTATTTCTAACAAAACAATATGTTCAACTTAGTTTTCAACATAAATATTAACAAAATTAACCTTTAAGTGTATACAGATACTGTCTAGATATTTTCAAAACTTAACATCCCTTTATTTACAAAAATATCCACTTTTACAGCTTTTTTAAAGGATTCATGACCATAAATTTGATCAATTTTTACGTCGAGATTGGTGGCGCTATATACTTTGTGTAGTGTTTTAATGCTTAAAAAATCAACAACAAAAAACCTTTTAATAAAAACCATTTATAAAATATCTTTCTTGGTTGCGGTAACTTTTTATGTTGTTTATATGGCAATATATAAGTAAATAATGAAATATGATTTTTGATCAATAGCGCCACCAATAGTTCACATTTTCTTAATAGTGACGTTAATACTATGTACATCAAACAACCGTGCAAGAAGGTGACAAGTCTGGCAACCTAAATGTTGCATATTACCATGACAATGAAACAAACCCTCAACACTAGGGAACCTCACCTAATAGATGGCCGTTCGGCACCTCTTGTGTAACCAAGCTGTTTACATATTACATTAGCGTCCTCGATTTCCCAATCGTCATCGCATATAGCCCACCATTGGTTATCATATTCGATTTCAACACGACCCTCATGTTCTGCAGCCCCATCAGCAAGGCGAACTTCACCGATTAAAGCTGTTACAGAAAGAAGGCAGTTCCAAGAAATGAAAAAAATTAGCCAAATTTAACGTATAGCCCTGCTAGAAAGAATTAGAGAATAAAATATGGGATATTTTTGTTTGCCCTTCTTAGATATATGGTGTTATAATGGATGGGCATCCAATATTGTGTGTAGTGAATGCCGGCGTAACAACATCCCATATTTTATTTTCATTCTTATTAAGAATTGCATTATGTGTTGCCTAGTGTCAGAGGTATTTATAAGTCAAGAACATGTAACATCATTTTTTTACCATCATTTAAATAATTACAACCCTTTTAAAAAAAGTTTAAATCCCTTAGCCCGCATCAAACATGAGCCTGAAACTGAAAGACGCTCCATCCACAATTGTCCCATAATGGAGGGGCAGAGTTTTAATAACAACCAATGAGATTTATTATTGACATGCTAAACTCCTCCCACTGAATTAGAATGTAGTTAATGCATAAACCTTTCACGTACTTACAAAATATTAAGCAATCTGAAGAAATAAACTTTCATTAAAAACCTAGTGTGCCTTACTTCGTGATGCTTATTTCTGCTTGGCTTTGAACGTGCCATTCAAACAGTAAAAGAGTTATAAAACGGAATAATTATGTAAATTAAATTCTATACTGGTAGACAATCTTAGAAGGTGCATAAAAAAAAACATCAGCTTATTCTTAAACAAATAAAAAATAAACAAACAAAGTTTAGGAGTGAATTCATTTGAATTAGTCTCGCTTCTAACATTATTGTGTTTCCTATTATTATTTGTATTATTTTATGTCTTTGAATGGCCCTTCAAATCACTACTCACAATCATCTACACATTCGACTCCGGTATCTTCTGAGTGACCACAGTTGTGGTTTGCCCATCCATTTGATGGACAATCTGCAAGCCTATTTTCAGTACCAACGCATGCTACATTGTCGAGCCAAATATTTCCTGTACCAGGTGAGGTTTCAGCAACCGAAGTAATCCTGTCAATTAAAATCGTAATTGAAATACTTTTACTATTTGTAAGTTATTTAATAGTTAACACAGGAACAGTAACTTGTTCTCAAAAATATCGTTCGAATATCAGGCACTTACCCGAACTCTAAACCATAACCCTAAACCATAACCCTAATTCTAACCTAAAACCTAATCCTAAAAAAACCCGTTACATTAAAACTTACCATATTAACTTATGTTAATCCTAACCTTAACCATGTTTTTAGAATGATGACCTTGATAATGTTTTCGGAATAATAAGCGTAATATTGTTTCGGAATAACGGTCCTAATATTACTTTCGGAATATTGACCCTTTAGAATAACGACCCTAATGTTTTTTTCGTAACAATGACTCTTTTTTTTTCAGAATAATGACCCTTCGGAATAATCATAGTGCGAAGATCTATGATTAGGTTTAAGTTTAGTGCTAGGGTTTATTGACCATAATGCTGTTTTCGGAATAATCACCGTCGCTTATTTGTCTTTCTTTTAAGAAAAATAATCGACGTTCATTATTTAAAAATAATGAACGTCGATTCTTTTACGAAATAACGCCTCTTGATTTCTTTCGGAATTATGACCCTTCGGAATAACGACCCCATTTTATTTGCGGAATTATAACCGTTGGCAATAACGCTATTGGGTTTTTTTTTCGGAATAATGATCCAGCTGAATATTTGACACCTATGAAGTAGTCTAAAGCTGAATTTATACTCGACCCGCAAGCGTTTTGAAACGCAACAGTTCATGCGCACGGCACTGTTTTTTAGTTTTTTATAGATCGATACCAAAACGCTGGCACACGCTCACCCGCTCCAGACGAGTTGGAGTTCAACTTTGAGAGCGGGTCGTGGCGTTTCTATTGCCGGGAAACGCTAGCGTGTGAGCGTTTGAGTGTAAATACAATTGCGGGTGGTGGACAGCGGGCACACGATCAGCGTTTCAAAACGCTTGCGTTTCGAGTATAAATCCAGCTGTAGATACACACATTATAGCCGAGGTATTGATCCCGTGTCTGATAAGGGTATTCAATCGGGAAACAAAATGACCCGAATGTAGGGTTCAAAACGCACAACCACAATACGTTAAATTTGCAGTAATGTAAATAAGAAGAGAACGGCTCCTACGTGTTATATTGTCTTGCGTTCGAACTAAAAAAAAATATGCAGTATTGATTATTATTGATTAATAAACGCTGGTTCATGTTATCATGGGTATCAACACATTATCATTCACAGCTGTCAGATATTTTATATTGAAAATAGCTTTATATAAAAAGAAGAATTGATACTTGTTTGCTTTGTTATTAATCAGTAATTTATTCTTCAAAATTCGCCACCACGCTTACATAAAGGATTATACAATGTCTTGTTATTGTTGAATTTTAAATTGGTTTTCATCGTTAATATATAAAAATCCAAGTATTGTTCATTAGAACATGGGCTCCTATGTGGCGGTGTTCATCAATATTTAAAATGTGTCTTTACCCGTCAGGATTCAACTACAGCTCTTAAAAGGTTTCAATCAGTCGAGTATAATTATTAATTGTAGTATTAAAAATACACTTTCTCGACTACAACAAAAGCATTTCAAACACCATTTACGATTGATTTTTGTTCGTGCAAATGCTGTTTTGGACATACTTGGTGATTATTATAGGACAATTCTTTCACTCAAAACCAAATGATTTTGACTGCCTTCAACCAAGATGCCGTTAATCAATATCCTGTGGTCAATAAACTTAATGAACGCAAAAAAAACATTATTTCACTGACAAGTTCCCTTTGTTTTCTTTCTCCACTGAATATTTAAAACCTCAATATGCACACAGTCAAATTTTCTTGTAAGTTTATAATGAAGGATTATAACCACCATGTGTCTTACCCGCTGGTATATGTGTAACCAAGTTGGCGACAAGCAACTTGAGCATCTAGTACGTCCCAGTCATCGTCACAAATAGTCCCCCATTCATCGTCATGGTAAACTTCCAACCTGCCATCTACCAAGCGAAGACTGTCGGGTCCTGAAACAACAGAGATGAATAGACATTTGTTAAACTGTGTACCCATCTACTTGTTTAACAGTGTTTTACTATACTTTTTACAGAGACTATCCCCGTATTTTAATGTAAAAACAGGTTGTTCTGAGTATATAATAAGATTGTATGTGGCAATGATAGACTGTATGTCAATTAATTATGAACTACAGTACATGGCACTTGCATTATGTACTGTCATTATAGTAAAAATGTTTACCAACTTTGCCATCGAGTCTAATCATATAAATAAATTTAAAAACAAATGAAATAAAAATTGTTAGGAGGGATAACTGACCTGGTGCTGTACAAGTTATAGCAACATCCTCAACGTGTTCGCAATTGCTGATCCCCAGTCCTTTGTGATTACATTGTAAGAGTGTGGATTCATCACCAGTACATGCTAGATTATCGAACCAGACTGTTCCATTCCCTACACCGTACGGATGTTCTGCACCTGTTTGGACACTTAAAGCAATAATAATAATATAGATAATTATTATAACGACACAGCGCATATCCACTCTGTAAACAAATGCTCAAGGCAGAACAAATGTAAAAGATCGGAAAAATACAGAAAACTAAAATTGATATTGTATTAAACTTTCAATGATGATATCTGAAATAAATCAGTTGCACTTCATAAGTGTTTCAGACATCGGATTTGTTTTGGACAAAAACAGTTACATTGTTTTAAATTGTTATAATCAAGACAATTTGTTTCAGAAACGCGGTGCTGCAACGGCCAATAAGCTGTCTCCCGAGCTCATTTTGGTTTGGATTATTCCAGAGCGAAGAGTGCGAGATTGCATATATATTGAAAGAAGTTCAAAGAGATCAATTGGAGGACATTATTAATACATTTGTAACGATAAGTAAATGTTTGCAGACGATTATTTGTGTAGCAGTGAAGTTTGTTAAATATTTGTGTGATTTATTTCTTTGAGAAAGTAAGAATGAGAGTGGTGGTATTTTAGTTTAAGTTAAGGCAGCTTATACACCTATTCGATTTGACCCTTAGTTCAAGCAAAGTTACACATTAGATGCATGGTGCATCTTCATACTTCGTATACCTTACTTTGAAAACTCATTCGTCAAAGAATAAGATTAATTTATGATGTGAAATGCTTATGAACTTAAACTTAATTTTTAAGGTACAATTTGCAGACACCTTGTCAAATTTGATTGTTTAGAAGACTTTTAAGCAGAAAACCAATCTCTAAAGATATTGTATATA
>JAUMTS010732450.1:0-11884 GCA_032273385.1 Ophiopholis aculeata | reverse complement strand
AAACCACATGATAGGATGTGATGATAGCAATAGTCTAGACTCGGTTGATGATAGATTGATAAGACAAAGAGTTATTTGTAACTACAATCTGGCCCAAATAGAAAATGGAAATGACTCTAAAATACTACTTTACAAGCACCCTGCATCATGGCGCGTCTTAATACTCATGCGAGTAAACAAGACGTGATCATAATATAATGTAAAGACGCATTTTTAAGTCATGTCCATTCTCTAATCGGGCCAGACTGTAGTGTTTATTATGCTACAATCTACTGAAGATAGCATCTAGACTGGGAATTAGTCAGCCTTGTTAGATAGGATTGATAAGACGAAGGGTTATTTTAGGCACCAGGGTTTCGCGCGATCGCGCAAAATGCTCCAGAAATCACGCTTTCTTAGGTCCATCGCGAATTTTAGCGATTTTGCCAAAACTTCACCAAAAGCACAATTTTCAATGGTAATTGACCAATAAACAAACAAGAACTGATCATTAATTCATTTTTATACAAACTTGAACATTAAAGATAACATTTGCTTTCATATTTCAATTCCAAACTATATTCTTATTAATATTCTCCTCATTAATGGAATATAAAGTGTCTAATTTTCGAGAAATATTGACTTATTTTGTGCTTCCAGAACTTCAAAAAGATCGAAAGTGACGAAACTGCCGAATTCTGAAGCTTTGCAGATCGGGCATAATGGCTCAACTTCTGTGTTTTTACTTCACTCATTTTCTATTTTTTTACATTTTTTTGCAGAATTCAGTCAAAACCTTTGTTTTCTCACTTAATCGCGCTTTTAAATAAAAGCGGTCTGGCATTTTGCTGACAAAAATTGCGTTTGGAAGCTTATGCACTGTTTTTGCAAGGAATTTTTCATGGTTCTGAATGAAAACACGGGAAAGCGCATTTTTGCGATTTTTGACTTTTATTTTGCGCGCATTTTTGCGCCTTTTAAAAAACGGACCGCTCTTTTTGCCGTTTTAAATCGCGCAAAACTCTGGTGCCTATACTAGTATAATAAAAATAAATTTTGACCCCCTCCCCTAAAAAAAGAACAGAAAAAAGTGAGAAATGAAATGCAAAGGAATAAAATCAAAATGGATTCCAAGTCAAAACTAACCGATTCTTTGACAAAGACTAACCCAAGGACAGTCACAATTCAATCAATGTCAAAACAAACAAATTCAGAAAGATTCAGCTACATGTATGTATGTATAGAGAAATTTTGAATCTGAAAAAGACTGGAAACAAAAAACAACCTTGAATCTGAGTCAAGATTCAAGAAAAGGATTGTTCAAATTTTTTAACACGTGAAATGCTGGTCAATCAATTAATTTTTAGTCATGCTGGTCATTTCATTTGTTGTCAATCAATTTAATTCATTTCAGACTCGTTTTTTGACATGGCTGGAATTGGATTAATTCAGTCAATAAATTGATACTCTGCTCTAAATAACTACAACAGTAGTAGACAAATCTTGTGTGAATCATTAGAGAACAAAGAAATCATAAACACAAAGAAAGCAGCAACCTCATAAAGGTAATAAAAACGCAAAATGTAAATTAACATAAAAATATGTTGCGGGCTAGAATTTTGACAAGAATCCATACTTGCAAAGGTTCTCCTCAACAAAATAACAAGAATCCAAATAGATAGATAAATTTCAATTTTCAT
Source organism: Ophiopholis aculeata (assembly GCA_032273385.1). Lineage (NCBI taxonomy): Eukaryota > Metazoa > Echinodermata > Ophiuroidea > Amphilepidida > Ophiactidae > Ophiopholis > Ophiopholis aculeata. The sequence goes on along the minus strand of JAUMTS010732450.1, from coordinate 10,205 downwards.
ACCAAACTGGACCAAACCAAATTGGACAAAAATATGGATTCTTATCAAATAAGTTTGCACTACCATTTGGATTCTTGCAACGTGTGACAAAATTCTACCAATGTGTCAACAAAATAAGTGAAATTAGCACCACAAGTGATAAACATATCAAACATGTCAGGATTGCCACTTCGTGCGCCAACATTTGTAGTTCTATAAACGTGCATCCCTGTCAATACAATAAAAAAGGCAATTGATAGTATTGTAAATCTTGCCCAACATGTATGTAAACCATCGGAAATATTTACGAGGCTTAGTTTTCAAAAAGTTAGTGAACGAGAACATGGTCTACCCTGGTTTATTTTGAGGTTTTATGTTAACGTAATCCGAGCAATAAATACATCTTGCGAAGGACATTCTCTTTCTAATATTCCCACCTTTTGAAAACTGGACCTCAGGAATGGTACACTTCTGGGAAATCTTGTAAAATTTAACAAATCTTGCTAGATCCGCCTTTAGATTTGTCCGCTCGTCTTGTCTGTAAAATACCCATCCAGAAGACCTAGGCCAAGATGAAGGGCCTGTGTATAAAGCTGGACACTAATATTCACTTCGTCATGACAGAAGGCTAGTTTTTGCGCAGTCGTTACGCATGCAGTCGTTAAGAGCACTTTATACCTTGCCGCCTTTTCTCGCACAGTTGATAATAACGCCCAACTTTTGTACGGCACCATCAATTTGATGTTGCGTTTATCTACACAACAGTTTCGGGTTTTCAAACAGGATCATGTGTTTGATTTTTTTCCTTGTTCGTCCAAGATCGATCACCGACTAGCCTTTCAATCCTGAGTTGTAAAATATTCCCAAATTATCAAAACTGTGCCAATTTCATAATTTTGACCCATCTGCAATATATTTTAATGAAACACAAAATACATTAAAACAATTATTTATGTGTATTTTCTATTGAATCTTTCCACAGAGTGGCAACTTTTCTGAGTGTATGAAGACAAGATGGCGGACGATATGCCTGAAGCCGAGGCAGTAACAGCACCTTTAAAACTGACTAGACCGCCATCGCCAAAGAAAACTAATAGGTAAATTATAATGTGCAAACGTCACCATTTATGCACCAGTGAATCGGCATCAAATGCTTGCTTGCGTTGTGGAGATCTTGTCTTCATTTTAGATTTATTAAACTCAGCCAGTATACAGCGGCTTAAATTTTGGGAATGGGAGATCTATACATTTTGAGTACCTAGACGGCATTAGTTGTAGAGTAATGTTTGTTAATATTGTCTATATGAATACATAATAATTCATTTTCAAGTAACATGGTTTTGAAAAGAAAATGGTTATATGGGAGTTAATGTTTTCTTGTCAGTTCTAACAAAATGGCAATTAAAAAACAAACAAAGTTATTTAATGACCATGAATCCTAATCGTCCTGTATTTTCTCTTATGCCAGCCTGACCCAACTCTTATTAAATGTCTATATATTCTAAAAAGGAAATAAAAACACAAGTTAATGCCAAGAATACAGAAAATATCCAAATGATGTAGATATTTTTGTAATCTTAAAAAAACATTAAATATAAAAACATATTGTATTGATTATCAAATATTTAAAAGGAACCTGGTGAGAATATTGAAAGTGAAAAACTTGCATGATTTGTGAAAAGTTACATATTGAAGCCTATATATTTTTATAGAAAAAGCGATGATAAGGCCATGTAACATAACCATGCACTAAACAATATCCAAAATGAGCTTGAGCAGGGCCCAAAATTTCAGACAAATAGTTTACAGTTGTTACATACGCAGGTCCCCATTTGCGTGAGTATATGGTTTCGGATGATGCATTTCAAAATTGACTACATGTATGTAATGTTTCTCGCATACTGGAGACATTAACATTTTTTATGTGTCTTTTAATTCCAGTTAATAAATTTGTTAACATAGGCTATTATCGTTTTATATGTTACTGAGTTCAAGTGTGTTTAGGATGAAATTGTGTGATGTAGCACTTTTTGGGCAATTTCTTTGTGTGCGGATCATCGGATCTTTTGCTTTTGTATCAGATCTGGTTCTTGAAGTTGAAAGAGGGTCAGATTTCAAACATTTTCATGTAATAAATGTGTTGTGGTGCTTGCTTAGCAATAACAATTGATGCTTTCTCCATAAAGCTTATTGTTCACACAAAGTTGAGATTTTACTATTGCCTCAGGGCAACTGTTAACAACAAATGATATTTTCCTTGGAAGTATTGTTATGTAAATAAGTTGTTATGAACATGACCTTTGACCCCTGTGGACTAAATGTAGTGTCAGGAATAATCAGGATGCCAATTTGCTTGGTCATTGCATGGTCAGCCTAATGCAGTTGTGCCGAAAGAAGCCATGTTTTATAATTCAAGGTCATGCCTTTGTTTAGTAAGAGGTCAGTTGTGATTGTGTTGTTTATAGTTATAATTCATAAATGTACATGTACACTCCATAATTCAGTTGGTCACGGTCATTTCCATGCAAAAAAAGTGTTTGAGTAATTGATCAATTAAGGGTGCATGTGTGCAGATAACAGGTATGGTATAAAATCTACCATGAGTGATCTGATATAGAGCAAGTAAGTGAACACATTATAAGCCAGGGGTCGTCATGATCCAGATTATTGATTGAATGCTCTCTATAGATGTGAGCAAATAAGGGTCTTCCAAAGCACAGGATGTGTATGTGCACACACTCATGCAGCATTGAGTCTGTAGGTAGCACTAGACGACCGACTCAGAAAAGGACTATTGGTTCTTGTCGTGTGTCAATGTGCTGTGCTTGCCACTGCTTGGTAGATAAAGACTCCGAGACAGTGAGAGAGGGTGTCGTCAACGGGTTATGTTAATTTATAATAACGGTAGCATAACCAACCATGTGGGTACATTAACATGGTTAAATGTGTTGTTAGATTTCAGGTCTGTTTTAATATTCATTATCACGGTCATAATTTTGTATGCACAATAAAGTACCGTAGTGTGGCCCGTTTCTCTTCCAATTTTTTTTTTTTTTGGGGGGTACAATTGAACAAGTATATTCAAGATTGGTATGATTTTGAAAATTAATTAAAAGTAAATTTCCACATGTGGGTTAGTGTTCTTAAATGTATAAATTTTGGATGTGCTTGTTTTTCCCTTGATCGCAACTTCGCAAGATATCCACAATTCGTTAAAGATCAAGCAGTTATGCTGTAATAGCATCAAAGGGAAATTGTATTTCCTGCTCTGTGTGACTTGAGGGTTTCACTATGTATTATAGCACTGTTTGTATCATCTATGCCCTCCTTGAGCAAAGATGGACGGGGGACCATCTAGGGTTGGCATCATAATGATTATGAATTCATGTGACGCGAATGAAGAATCGAGAATTGGATGACAATTAGCTAGGTAAAAGAAAGTAATGTTGTCCCAAAAAAAGATTTGGTTTAGAAATTGATCATGAATGTTTGATAGTACACTAAATTAGGTTGTTGTGTCCTGAAGAAAAATGAAGGCATCATAGCAGGGTTGTAAATTGAGGTCAAATATATAGGGTTTCTTCAAAAAGTGGACTGTATTTTGCTATAAAATGCTGACCATTTGCAAATCACCCTTGGTCATCACCCTAGGTTTTATTGTAATTTCACTATGTATACCCTTATTTGTTAATTTAATTATTTTTTGAGGTCATTGATATCTAGACTATGGTTGAGGGATGCAATCTTTAAACATTTTCAAACTTGGCCAAATTCATCAATTTGGGCTTTAGTAGCTTAGTAAGCTAAAATACTGGTCAGCAGCTTTCATAAATTTCCAAAATTCTTTTGGGCCAGTTTGTCACCGTGCTAAGACAATCTTCTCAAGTTTGGTCTGTTAAGATTTATTGTTGTTTTACCGGCACTTTTTCTTTGGAAGACGTTACTTAAGACATTTTTGATTTCTAGAACTTTGCAACATTTGATCTTTTCGTCTTGTCAAACTAACCTTATATTTGTTTGTTCTTGTCATTTCAGTAATGATCATACATTAGAAGACAGTGGTATGGCACACACAGGCAGCGTGAAACGGGTACGCAGCTTTGATGCTGAAGACCAAGAAACAACCACCAATTCATCATCACCAAAAAGGTATGGTATTTATAAAAAAAATTGTATTTTAATGCTTCTAACTTGGATGGTGGCCTGTCTTTAATGGGGAGCAATTGGTGTAACCAGGCCTGTAAAATATTGACAAAAGACTCTATTCACTCCGTCGCCATTTTGAGATTAAAACAAGGCTTTGGTGGAAGGGCGCCAACTGCCAATCGCGTAGACACGCAAAGCTAAATTGCGCTGCACAGCGTCTTGCCAGCCAACCCTTGCTTTCATTTCTTTTCAAAATGGCCATGACTTAAATAGAGAATTTTGACTCGTGGACAAAAAATACATAAGAAATGGTTGGAAATCCTGTCATGCTGGAGGGAAATTTTGCCTACATACATACATGTAGCTTGCCAGGAAATGGAACCTTTTTTCCAAGCCTGGTTGTACCATCAGTTATTTTCAGCTTTACACCCGATTACTAGCATTTTTTTGCATTTGTGAGCATAAAATGGCATCAAATCGAATCACAGATGGAGTTGCACTATAAAGTGTGACTTCTTCAGTTTCAGAAATATGCAACGGACAGCATTTGATTATCATTTGGTATACAGCAGAAGAAGGGGTAGAAATAATCGTGAATTTTCAAGGGCCATTTGGGCCCATTGCATTTGGTCAGAAAAATCAAGGGCCCTCACAAATTTCGGCAGAACTTTATTAGCTTTTCCCTTATATATCAGGAATAATTTAAAGGGTCATGTGGGCCATTGGTCTTGGAATGTTGAGGGCAATTGGCTCAAGGGCCTGCCTGATTTCTACCCCTGAGCAGAATTATACACCTAAGTCAAGTCTGGAAGCCAGGGGTTGGCTATAAGGGATCATTGGGTGGTAGCCCCTCAATTTTTAGTTTTGGTGCACAACATTTAAGAAAACAAAGCTTGTTTCTTCTATGCCAGTACTTTACAAAAATCATGATTTTGACCTCTGATTTTAAAAGCTAGCGCAACCTCTGCTACAAGGGCTAGACATCTGTGGCATATCTGAACGCTGGGTGCGGCAAAAGTCAAATGTTCTATAATATAATTTCTTTGGATGTAAATGAAAAATTAAATAGCTGGTTTGGGGGTCAGTGAGCCAAATTTTGTTACTACATGTAAAACTGTGTAAACAAAGGGATAGTGAATTTAAGCAAGGTTTAAGTCAGGAGCAAAAGAAACAGAAACCTACATGGTTTACATGTGAAATGATAAAATGAAATTTCACACTGAATCTACGTATGGTGATTACCAACATTAATGGGCTACTAAATTTCTTTCTATTTCGTCCTCAAGTGATGTTTTAATTGAATTGTATGAAGCATTATTGAACATACTAAAAATCACAGAATGTGGATGTTTGCAATTTTTTTAACATTTGGGCATTTGGGCTTTAACCATGTCATTAACAACATTTTAAAACTTGTCATGTAATTGTTTGGATATAAATGTATGCAGGAAATGAAATTTTGTCAACAAAAACCAAAACCAAAATAACTGAAAAGCAAATGGCCCAACACCTTGGATCATATAAATTCCTAGAATTATACTTTTTCAACCTGACCTCTGTGTATTTGTTATCTTTTAGTATCAATAATGTTGCAATTTTTCCCACCATTTTCCCCTTGAATTATTCCGAGAAACCATTCAGCCTTCATGACGATTTTTTTGGAATATTCAGCAAAGTGTATTACTAGCAGCTGAAATATTCTGGTTTTAATTTGAAAGAAACATGTTGTTGGTTAATGTGACTAAAACAAAACTGATTATTAAAATAACTAGTGCTGTTGTGATTTTGAATCTAGAGCAAATGTGGACAACCTTAAAATGGGATCACATTTTCAGCAAATTACTTTTTCAGGAATTCTTCTGGTTAAAAGACACAATATTATCCTTGTTTCATCCTAAATAATTGGTTGATGTGATATTGTCTCATGAACGGGCAAAATATGTTCAGGAAGTGACTAGTGTTGTTTAGTTATCTGTCATATTTGCAATATGACTGGTCAAACATCCTGATTAAAATTTGGAAATACACAGTCAAAATTCAAGAGGCAACGGGCCACTCCACTAATAGAGCCCTAACAAATCAAGTGATCAATTTTGTAGACCTTCATACTCAAGTAGGTAACCAGAATTGTAAGGTTCTTAATTAAATAGAAACTGGCTCATGGATTTGATAGAAAATTATTTATTAATCCAAGGAACATGACATTATTCGTTCAAGTGTAGGGCCCAATGACTGTAAATTTAAGGCAAGGTATGTGTTACAGTATGAGTGTGTCCAAATGTTAATTGCTAAATGTTTTAATTAACATTATTCTTTCAAGTGTAGCGTGTGTTAGGGCCCAATGACTTGAAGGGCGGGGTACATGTACAATGTATGAGTGACTGAGTGTGTCCAAATGTGAATACTGTTCTTAAATAGATACTGAAATTTCATGTTTCTTTAATGAAATGTGGTTATTTTGTTTTCATTCACTATCAGCTTTTTTTACATAACCTTGAGAAATCAGTTGTCTGTCTAGAAAAATTGGAAATAGAAAAATGGGTGAAGCCTTCTGGCACTGTGGCATATGACTGCCCTTGTCCATCTAAAAATAGAACCCACTCTTCAATGAGCTTGTGTATTATTTGAATGGCTACAGTGTCAAAAGTTATGACCTTTGATATTTTCCTACAATCTCAACTATGTATACTTGTTTGCATATACGTTCAATGTGCGAGCAGCATTTGCAGGGGCCTTTTGACCCTGCATGATTGATATATTTTCATTGGGCCCTCATTGATTGTCAAGACCCAAGGGCTTAGGGCCCGAGGGCTCTTCTGATATAAAACACTGCCCCTGTCTTGATACCAGAATACTTTAGCCTATTTATTGTATAGAAAATGTCATGAACGATTGTTTCCTGAATAAAACCATGTTTTCTGAAAATATTTGCCCTTCTATCAATGCTGATCATGGTGCAATATAGACCAGCATTTAGTAACACCCCCTTGACTTAGTTTTAATTCTTTTTATTGTACAGGGTCAGACTAAACGATGATGATGACAAAGCCATAACAAACTGCAAAGAACCAAATGTAAACAACAAAGACTACGACAAAGCATCCAACGATGACAAGAATGGCACAAAGGATGACCACATCAATAGCAACGGAGCAGTGGATGATGCGAAAGATGCATCGCCAAATGACTCTAAAAAAGAGAAGAGTGAGGACAGTATAGGAGGGTCTAGTGATGCCGATAAGTCATCACAGGACAAGCCCGATAAAAACAATGAAAACAATGGTCAAAATAGTACAGCCATGGAAACTGATGGCTCAAATAAAAGTCCCCAAAATGGGGCACTTTCAGAACCTTCAAAAGAAGCAGAGGAAAATTCTGCTCAGGATGCACCAGCGTCTGAGACAAAAGATGCACCGGCGTCTGAGACAAAAGATGCACTGGCGTCTGAGATTAAAGATGCACCGGCATCTGAATCTAGTGTGAAATCAACTCTTACTGAATCAAACTCGTCCGATGATAAAGAGAGAACTGATTCCTCAGAGGGCACATCAGGAGTTAAGGTGTGTGACTCGAATGCCAAAGAAAATGACAAAGATGTTTTGAAAGATGAGGATGGGGAGGAGAAGATGGAAGTTGATGCAAAAGAGGACAAAGAGGAGAAACCTGTCAATGGGGATGATGCAAAGAACAAAGAGAGTGGAGACACTGCCAAAGGTGAAAGTGATTCATCTAAAGATGCTGTAGCATTTAAGGATGATGTTACTAAGGAAGATGGAGCCAAGGTGGAAACTCAGAAATCTGAGGAAAACAAAGAGGGGTAAGTTCTGCCAAATGCAAGTTAAACCAGTGCTTGGATATAGTTTGTTTAACTGTGCATCTTCAAGAATGTACTTTGCCTAGATCCATAACAGAACAAAAATATTGATTCCCCCTCTCTGAGGCATTTCGACTATTTCAACAAGTCTTGTTTTACCCACAAACCCATAGCTAGGGGGTAGTAACATAATATAGTACAATATGGCGTCAGCCAGTGATTGGTGCAAACAATTGGGTCAAGCTCGCATGCACTGCAGCTTTCAAAGTGTGTTTAATTCAAGCTACTCTTCAAGCATGCTTCACAAATCATGGCCAAAAACCAGTTCGATAGATATGACCTTTTTTGATTACACCAACTTACTGAACAACAGCATTTATTATTATTTGTGCTTTCTTTATACAGGGTAACTCTTTCAGTGGCAAAGCACTGCTATCTAGAAGGGCCCTGTTACATAACAAAACAATTGCATTTAGGAATAGTATTTACGAGAACTGGGAAAAGCCCTGCCAATGATTGCTCCCCCCCCCCCAAAAAAAAAAGTTGGGGAGCAGTCACTGGATTATAGCAGTTTTCATTTTATGTTTTTTTAGTAATGTGCTGTAGAAAAAAGGTGCTATTTATCAGATTACCAACCTGAATGTCCTGATAAGAGGTCCATGCCAAGGCACTAGTAATATATACATGTAGTATTCTTGCATCTCAAGCACGGAGACGACAGTGAAAATATGCATTGTATAACTGTAACGCACAACAGTGACCACAAATATGTAGTGAAGACACATCTATTGTTGAATTTTAAAGAAAACTTTCAATAGGATATTCTTGGGTTGATTAACTGATGTTTTTGCAATCATTTTTTGCAGGAAAAAAGAAGGGGCGAAGGATGACATCATTGAGCTTTCTGATGACAAAGACCAAGATGATGCAGACAAATCTAGCAACTCCAGCAGCAGACCATTGACACCAATACCAGAACCTACCGATCCATTAGACCATCTCACAGAGGAACAATTAAAAGCCAGGGACAACATCATCAAAAGCTTGAACGAGGAGCTAAGAAACGAAGAAGCCAAATTGCTCTTGCTGAAAAAATTGAGGCAGAGTCAACTACAACCTGTCGTCACAGAACCCAAGGAGGATGCTACTGCTGCGGACCCTGCTGCTAAAATTATCGGACATACTGCCAATGCCGTACCCCCTCCACTTGTCCACGGTCCGGGGACTTTGAAACCACAGCTGGCTAATCAGCTGGGTCAGCAACAACGGTTGCAGATGCCTCAGTTGATCAGAGGAAATATGCAGCAAGCGCAAGGTCTGCATGGAAATATCCAGAGCGGACCTCCTCCTCTCGTGCTGGCACGAGGGGGCTTAAATAATCTCAGCACTCTGCATGCGCAGCAGCAGCAGATGAATCGTAATCAAATGATGCGTATGATGACCTCTGGTCATCTGACTCAGACCACCAATACTCAAAGCTTGGCCCAACAACACCGTGTGTCCAACTCTGTTAACGAGACTCAATCTGCTGCAAGCAGACAGGCTGCCGCTAAGCTTGCGCTACGTAAACAACTGGAGAAGACCCTCTTACAAATTCCTCCTCCCAAGCCACCCCCACCAGAGCTTCATTTTCTGCCCAGTGCAGCCAATAATGAGTTTATCATTCTGGTCGGGCTTGAGGAGGTTGTGAACGTGATTCTAGAATATGAAAAGAAGGATAACAAGGGCAAAAAGGACTCTAAATATCTTGCTCCGTACAAATGCGCCCAGTGCAAGACAGACTTCACTACCATCTGGAAGCAGGGTAGTAAGGCAGGAATAATGTGTGAGAACTGTATTGTGTCTAATCAGAAGAAGGCTCTGAAGGCCGAACATACAAATAGACTGAAGACAGCGTTTGTAAAAGCTTTGCAACAGGAGCAGGAGATAGAACAGAGAATGCAGCAGAGTCATTCGGCAGCAGCATCGGCGGCTAGCAGTCTAAATATACCCAAAGTGAAAAGTGTTAGGCAGGTAAGAATCAGGTTGTAAAAGTGTGAGTTGTAATTACGGTGGTTTATGCTGGTTTCAGAGCAAGGTTATAATGTGATGGTATAGCATAGCTAAATGCGCCACAATGTGTGGCAATTGCTACACAAATTTCAGCTTGTATAGCCTTTGTTACAATGTTAAATCCTATACGAACATAGACCTATATGATGAATTGGCACAAAATCACTATACAAATTTTTTCAATCAAATTTTCACCCTGTTTCAGAGTGTTTGC
>JAUMTS010732339.1:0-11886 GCA_032273385.1 Ophiopholis aculeata | reverse complement strand
TCTGAGAACTTGATTGGGTGAAAAAGCAATGGATGGGTTAGTCCAATATATAAAGTTAACCTGATTTTGAGATTGGACGAAGGACGTGATGTCATTTAGGCGTATATAACTGAGTAAAAAATGCCCAAATTACTTGAATTTCACGATAAGACACATGCCCAGGAACAGTTTTCTCAAATTTTCATTTAATCTTATATTTTTTGAATTTTTGGGCAAAAACTGAAAATCTGAAAATCAAACTAGCTTGGGTTGGATTGGCATGCATCAATTGAAGGTTGAAATGTATTGAACCATGTGGAAGTCAATCCAAAGGACTATGGAAGCGGTGTCCTAGATGTAAACATTAAGTTTGCAGGTGCAATGTAGCTATAATGATTCCTGGAGAATTTGGTTATAAAAAGACCAACTGAAATTCTGTACGAGTGCCTCAAGTGGCAATCTATGTTCTTAAAAAATAACATCAACCAATTGATTAAGGAAAATATATTTTTCAGAAATTTCCAAAATGAGTGCTTGCATGGTGCTCTGCTCTGAAATTAATGTCACATTTTACCAAATGTAGTGACAAGTCAATGTTAAACATAGTAATCAGTGACCATGAAATTGTAAGTTTATGCTATTCTTCATCATGTTTTGTGACAGGTGTAGCTGAACAGAGCAACAAAACTGTTGAATCAAACAAACCAATGGAAACCAGAAGTAAAAGACGGTCATGCGACAAAGAAGAAACCCCAGACGTAAACATTCCAAGTTTTGAATGTAGTGACGACAGCTCAGATAGTAGCAGTGATCTCAGTGATGATGAGCAAACTGTTACCAAACCCAACAGGAGCACAAATCATCAGAAACATAATCTCCACGCTTTAGTTCAAGAGTATAGGTCACCAGAAAAACAAACTGAGAGTGTGACGCCTGTATTGTTCAACAGATCCAAATCAAGAACTCCTCCTTCAGGCGAGGATCGTCGTTTATTGAAAGATCTTCAGAAATCACTGACACCAGAGTTCAAGGCAATAACAGATAAAGAGCAAGCCTCAAGATTACGCAATCCAAAGAATAGGAATGCACTGTATAGAAATAGAAGGGTTGATTTGCAAAAGAAGTCTTACAAAGTTAGGAAAGAAGATAAAGATTTTGATGATGTGGCATCAAACCAACAACTTGAAGATGTTGATGGTGGTGATGAACTGTTTACAGAAGATAGACTGGTGAAACAGGTGGAAGATGTACAGCCTCGCAGTGAAGTATCAGTTGCCACAATTGAGAAACCAAGTCAAGATACAGGTATGTTGTACACCAAATTTTCAGTTAAATGAAACGTAAAATAATTAGGTTATAGATCATTGTAGTCTAAATGACTGAACCAGTACCACAAACAATTTTAAAATTCATTAGTTGCAAACTGAATTACAAATTATGTGCTCTGTGTAGGACTGGAAAAATATGCAACTCAGTGAAGCTCCTGCTGTTTTGTGATATTGAGGAAAATAAAGAAAGAAATACATAACATTAAAAAATGGTGGAAATTATGGCATGCGGGATGGAAACCTTTGCCGAGCTTGTTGGGAAAATGGAACATTTTTCTAGGCCTGTTTGTGTGACTTCTAAAAGCACTTATAAATTGTATTTTTTGTATTGAAAATAACTTGATTTATATAAAGTGAGCAGCCTTATTGCTTATAAATTCATAGTAGACAATATTTATGTTGCTTGCCATCAGATCTGACCCTGGTGAAGACACCATCATCTCATCAGAATACATCTGGAGTGCTGCATAAATCCAGCATTGAACAGGATGATGAAACACCAAAAAACACCAAGGCATCTAAGGTACTGTACCAATTTGGTTGGTTGCATTGTGAAAACTGAAAGTAAAGGGTACAAATATGGACTTTAATTGCTCTAAACAGAATGGTAACAGCCTAGATAACATTATATTTTTAGAATTTGACACAAATTGCAATCTCTTTCTTTAGTAGGTTATAGCATAAAAGGAAATATATATACACGGTATTTTGTATCAAAACAGGGAAAATTGGACAGACACTATGCATAACTTGTCAATCATGCTAATAATAATAGTAACAATTGTTTTCTTGTTGTGGTCATAAAGTCAAGTGCGGGCGTGATGAGTGGAAGGTACTTATAGTATACTAGCTATTTGGGGCATCTTAATTAATCTCACTCTAAGCTCTAATTTGTTACCTCATACTATAGCTTAAACCTAACATTTATTTGTCTATCCATTTAAAACTGTTTTTCAATCTGGCAATCGATTATTATATGATAAACAATGTTGTTTGTACTCTTAAAAGAGTTTTCATTCTGAACACAATTCTTTTATTCAGGCATCATCAAAGAGTGAAACCGTACTGGATGACTGGTTTATACAGATGTTACAAAGCGGCAAAGGAATCAGATTACAAGGACATCGAGGGTGAGTTTTGCACATCATAGTAAATGTATAAAAAGCTGATGCAGGGTTAGGGAGGGCTTACAACTTGCTAGGGAGACCTTTCTGTTTGACGGTTCATCCCAGGCTTCCTCAAATGTTGGCAGTAGTGGCACTTCAGAACCTCTCAAAAACAAAGAAAATAAAAGGAATTATTGCACAGTTTGACACTTCCAAGAAGTTAATTGAAAACCCCTGGTTTAATCAAACGCAGTGGTATAAATGGATATTGTTAAATAGTTGAACAAAATACTGAGCATTACAAATTAAATTATTTCTGTCTACACTGCACCAGTACTAGTGTGACAAGAGCATGGCATGCGGGCCTCACTTAAAGTTAAACCAATCAGGGACAAGAAATAGGGGTATCCCTGAGGGCTTTCACACACAGAACAACTGAGCAACAAGCATCAGTGATGAAAAGATGTGAAGGAGAAAGTATTTTTCTGGGAATATTATATAATATCATGATTTGAAAGTTTCAAATTTGAAAATTTTGATTTAGATCAAAATAAGTTTAAAATGATGCATTGCAATTGCTTGGCAAATAGACACTCAATAAATCAATAATCCCATTGAAAAGCTGTTGTTTCCTATTGAGTATTGTAGAGTTTATTGACTTACATCTCTGAATGGACCCTGGCGACTTTACAACTGGTTCATTGTGGACGGTCACATATTGCATTTGCCTACCTGATTTTATGATTGATAGAGTAGTTTTGTCTGCATGTATAGTTTATGAACCAATTTGCTTGTGGCATTATTGGTTTCTAATTTAATGAGAAATCTTTGATAAGTATTTTTTGTTTGCTCATGTGTAGGGGTGATCCACCGGACTCTTTTTGGAATAGCAGTGTCATAACCAAGCGTGTAGACAATGCAACAGTTACAACCAAGTCAGGCTCGGTTTACAAGCTAGAGGGCAAAATGGATAGGCTCTCAGCTACAGAAGAAGGTATGTATTTAGAGGAACAAGGTTGAAATTGAAGACTTATGGGTAAAACATCACCTGTTTCCTCCATTTAACCGTCAGCTCGGTTGGCAAAGCATCTGATTAGTAAAGCAAAGGTCCCAGATTTGAATCATGGATGGTCAGTGGATTGTTTCGCTGATTGTCATTTGTTGTGAAGTGGAAAAGTTTAAAGATAATGTTATTGTTATATTATGTGCCAATACTTTGAACCTCATGACTGAGATGATCCCTGGGCTGTTTCTGAAAAAACATTTGGAACAGATTGACATAAAATAATCTCCATGAACATTACCTAGTCTGTCCACCTAGAAATGCTGAGTAAGCAATATCTCTACACAAGTTTAGCTAATCCTAGAATTCTTCAACATTTATAACCGGTACTTTTGTATCTGTTTAGGAGATAATTTCATGCATTGCATCTTCATTCGTTTGCAGGCTTTGACTGCACCTAACAGCGTGTAGACAGGTTTTGGCATTAAGGCGGGCAGATATTCAGGATAATGTGTCTTCATTCTGTATAAATTTCAGGTTTTTCTGCCAAGGTTGTGAAGAAGTTTCGCAATGGATTTCCGACTGACTGGAAAGAGGTGTTATCAGAATTCATGCATCAAAACTCAAACAAGTAAGTCTTGTTAAATTATGCTAACATGTTTCCAAACCTCTTTTGTTTAAGCCATATTTGTTATCAATAATACTAACAACAAGCTACAAAAGGTAAATATATATGTATCTTGTAAGTTTGGTAACCCATTTGGAAGAGACCACAACCACCAAAAGGGCTGTGACGCACACATTTGGAACCACTGAGTAAGAAAAATCTTCCCTAGATAGTATGCATGCTTACAGGTCCTCTAATTTGTATAACATTATGGTTAAACATAGTACTCATATTCCAGTCCTAAAATACAACTAGATCTTGAAGGAGTTATTAGCTGTGGCATAATGGTCTAAATATATCACTCACTTGATCTTAATCTGTGTAATCTTTTATTGCAGTAGTCCCAAAGAAGTAAATTCCTTTTCCAAACTCATCCTGAACTTGCTGTAATACAAAATTAATGTATTACATTGGTTGTGGCCACATAAAAAAAAATGAAACCTTGTTTGCAGTCCAGGGAACTCAGCGCAAGCTATGTTGTACATTAAGACTGATATGACAACACTACAGAGGAAGGCACAATGTTCTAATACACAATTTCCCAACTATTTTATGGTTTTCTTTTTGTTTTGTTGTTTTTGTTCCAGAGCCTCCAATTCTCCAGAAGAAGCTAAGGTGTTAGAGACCCCAGTATTGATAAAAAAACGTACATTGACAAAAATTCCTAGAACTGTCAGTAGCAAACAGACGCCTCCCTTAAGGAAAAAATCATCCACAAACAAAGGTTGGTTTGTGAATAAATTGGCTAAAACTTAATCTCTTAACAGGCTAGTGAGTGTCTTATTATTATTAGAGTTTAAACATGGAAAATCAATTTAACTAACAATATGATCCACAAACCTAGAGGGGAGTTACCTGACTACTTAGCATGCCTGTGTAATGGCAGCGCCAAGCATGGGACAAACCCGGTTTGCGAAGCTCTGTTATTTTGATCACGGTTGACACCAGAATACCCAATTTGTATAGAGTTCAATGGCAGACCAGAATAGCAGGAAAGTCTGGCATCTCTGGCTATAGGTATGTGTCATGGAAATTGTAAGTGCGTTTCAAAATAACAACAGCAGGAACGATCACTTGACCAAATTATGTAAACAGGAAACCAATCCCAATACTCCCAATTGGTTGCCAAGGCTTGAGGCAACTTATTTATTTTCTAAAACTAAACTGAGAATACTAACTGCATTGTGTTACAGATGCACTGTATGCTCATGTGTAGGATGCGTCAGATTTTGGTTATTAATTGATGTATTTTTTAACTTGCCACTTTAAATTTAACCTCCTTCTCACTTCAATTTTATGTTCAAATGCTGTGTTAAATTGTTAGATTTATAGAAATTAGATTATAGAATTTCAATGCAGCATACAAGTCAACTAGTCATTTTTCCAACTGTTTCTTGTATATACTATACATTCCACTGATTCGCTTTGGATGGACAAACCCATCAAGTCAATTTGTCAACCGTTTCTTGTTCAGGTGCAGTGTATAACACACCACAGAATACAGTGACGGTAAAGGAGCTTCCCCGTTCCAGTAGCGGCCGCATGATTAAACCACCACTTGCTTATTGGGTCAACCAGAGGGTCCGACACAATGTAGCTGCTGACACAGTAGAGATCATTGCTGGAGGTACCAACTATCTGTCTCAAGGTCTGGAGAAAACATTGACGGGATCGACAGAACTGTCGCAGGTAGGTAGAATGAGATTATAAAACTCACCAACTACATCTAAAGTCTTTGACAAAAGACAGTAAAGTTGCGAGTTCATGCAGTGCGTGCTGGAAGTTGCAACTTCTTTGACAAACTGTTTACAGAAATAAGTCATGATAAGCATTTCTTGGAATTAAGTAGGCAATTGTGCCCTATTTTACATGATAGCATTGGGGCTAATGATGTCCAGAGAAATACTGGATGAAAGCTTCCCAAATGGTGAGCCAAAACCTGTCTGTTTTCTGTAACCATTAACTTGCTTTAAATGGTATAAAAGTGAAGAACCTTGTATTCTAACTTAAAACAGTAAACAAATTTAAAAAGTACTCTCAAATCTAAAAATTGATTTTCTGGAAATTGACAAATATTGTCAAAAATGGAATCATTAAATATCTTGAGTACAGAAGATAGTACATGCAAGTCAAACAAGCGAAAAAGATTGAGAGAGGGTGAAAACAAGCACTTCATTTATTTAAGGTGAAAACTGCACCAAAAAGCTGTGTTTCACGCTTAGAATATTACAAATAAAGAGAAAAAGTGACTTACAGCTGTACAGGAAACACAGAAAAGGAGATAGACTTAACAGAGGTGTGCTAAAGTGTTTTTCATATATTTTGCGAGAAGGGTAAACATTTGCGCTGATTGGCTCATGCGACATGCATGAACTCTTGTCTGCATTGCTCCACCATATTTGTGGGCTGAGGAGCTGTAATGCAAACCAGAAGTCCCACCAGTTGTGAAAAACACTTAACCACAGTTTCTTGAGACATTCAGAGTTAACGGTAATATTGTATATAACTGGAATGTATTGGTTGTGTTATTTGATGGTATCTTGCTTTATTTTTCAGCGTGAATTTGAGAGGAGGAAGAGAATCCAACTCAGAGAATTAAAGAAATCACAAAGACTTCATTCCACGTCATCCAGAGAACTACGGCAGTTAAACTCCACATTATCCAAACCTAAGGATTCAAGAAAAGAAACTGGTTACACTGATCCAGCTTCCGATTCATCTACAGAAAACGACACAGACAGTACTCAAACTGCAGCCGAACAAAGTCGCTTTGCTCAGCGTAAGGTTCGACAAACACAACAGCAAAGACAGAGGTCTCACAAGGAAGGTATACATAAAAGAAAGACTCTAAATAGTGCCCGTGTGAAAACCAGAAAAACTGATAACAGTGCTGTGGTTGATATAACTGACTCTGATAAAAAAGATGATTCACATGGTCGTGCTGGCAAGAAACAAACGTCATTGAAGAATAAAACAGGAAAAGATCTTAAAATAGATGCAGCACAAAATAGTGGGGAAATAAACAACATAGACCATCAACAGGATCCACCTGCTCCACCAAGAAAGACAAGAAGATCAAAAAACAGTGTAAATAACTTGCCAGATGTAGTTAAATCTCCTCTTTACTACACTGTCAGCTCGGAGGTATCTTCTGATGGGGCCAGTAGTGCGCAAGAGATCAAGCAACCTTCAGTTGGTCAGACACCTTCACAGCATTCTGTCACAGGAAAGGTTCCCATCACATTAAGATCTGCTCTCCTGAAACATTCTAGAACTATCCCAGCTGGTAGTGGATCAACGGATGAAAGGGAATGTCCTGTTGACACTCCGAGGACTGCACATCTTAAAAGTGATGCTCTCGCTCATGCAACTGCGATACCCCTGTCAGATGTGAAAAAAAGGATGACAAAACCAAAGATGTTGGGTTCGTCACCATTAGACCTGCAGCGTGAGATTATGTCTGTTGTCATGACACACAAACAAGAGAGATTAGCTAAAATGCAAGGAAGGCATTCCAAGCAAACTTGGCTCATGAATTCATCTTCTACACAAGCACAATCTGCTGATGGTACCGATGTGTACGATTTGGATAATTCCTCAGATGAATTTGAAGAAATTCCACAAAAGATACAAACAAGAGATGGTTCAAAACAATTTAAAAGCAAAGAAGGACAACAACATACTAGAACAAACAACATTTGTGAAACACCAGTTGAAACTTCAGATAGTGATTTCACTGCTATCTTAAAATCCAGTTCAAAATCTGAGAAGGCAAAAGCTCGTACAAAATTAAATGCTTCAAAAGAGGAGAGGTCAGGTGGTAGAGACAGATTGAGAAGAAGTACACGGAATAGGAGCAGGACAAGAAGTAATGAAAACAACAGTGATGTCAGCCTTACAAGTGATGGTGAAGAGCTAGATAGTTTGTCAAGGTCAAGGACAAATATGCAGAAGGCTACCAAAAGGAAACCTGCAAGAACTAACAATGCAAAAAGTAAAGCTGTACCGAGCAGAATTTCAAAACAAAAATCTGCCAAACAAGTTGAGGAAATAACAATCATTGATTCTGATTCTGAATCTAGTGATTCTGATGTAAGAATATCAGATGTCAGTCACACTAGTGACAACGATCAAAAGAAAAGGCGTGTTTCATTTGAAGTAGACCCTAATACATCTTCAAAAGGAAATGTTGTTAATAATAGTAGCTCTGTAAGATCCTCAACTAGGCAATCTAAAAA
This sequence comes from Ophiopholis aculeata, assembly GCA_032273385.1. Lineage (NCBI taxonomy): Eukaryota > Metazoa > Echinodermata > Ophiuroidea > Amphilepidida > Ophiactidae > Ophiopholis > Ophiopholis aculeata. The sequence continues at coordinate 3,565 of JAUMTS010732339.1, read as the reverse complement.
GAATGCTGCACAGAGAATACGGGAGATGAAATCATGCTTAAATGATTCTGAATCAAGTGGTACTGAAATGCTGTCACTGAGGTCCAGGAATGCACCCCTAAATCGAAATAAAAGAGCTCAGATGAAGGAGGAAACTGAGTACACTTCAGAGGGTGGGGAAGAATTCATACCAGCTCCGAGAGTTAAGAAGAGAGTTATCAAGAAGGCAACAAGAAAAATACAGAAAAAGGAAACCAGTAAAAATGTCAAACCAAAGAAACAAGGTGGAGGAGCAAGAAAATCTCCAAAGGAAAATGAGAGAAAGGATGTGACGGCATCAGGACAAGGTACTGCTGTGTCAAGGAAGGATGAGGTCAGCCCAAGCACAGAGAAGGAGAACGCCATTGTTAAGCAAACTAGTGAAAGCAATGAAAAAGATTGGTCACCAGTCGAGTTGGCAAAATTGACAAGGTGAGTGTGAGCAAGATCACGTTTTGATAGATAGTAAATCAAGGAAAACATTTCCTCTGTTTTGTTGGCAGTTTTCTCAGTTAATGTGTTTCCTTTGCGCGTTCACCCTCCCGGATACACTAACTGCAATTTTCAAATGTTCGTGGGTTACTTTATAGATACAGACAAGTGGGTGCCTGGTGGTGTTTGGGCAATCACAATTAAATATAGCATAACCGGGGAGCCAAGCAGAAAGAAGGATTTCTAGGATATAATTTAGCATCAATTTTGCGTGAGCATTGTTCCTTGTTCAAATCATTCAAAAGAAATACATGCACAGACACATGGGTAGTTAGACAGAACATTTTAAAATTGCCTGCCAACTTCTCCAGTTACTTTAGGGTTATGAATAAAATGATTGAATGAGGAATACTATAATAACAGGTGCCTTTTGACGATCATGCATGAGTGAAGTGGATACTATGCATTAAATAAGTAGAGTGATGAGAAAAAGAGAAGACAAGATGTCCACAACAGGTTTGATGTCATCAGCCATAAAGACCACATTTGTTTTTAAATGTAATCAAAAGTTAACCCAGTTTTAATTTAAAACATTACTTGACTTTTAGTGATTTCTTAGTCTACTTTTCTCAAATATTGTGGTTTCATATTTGATAATTAAAGCAAAATGATTTCAATTTAACCTGACTATTTAACTACATGTTACATTTGTTTGTCTATATATTCAGTGCTTTGGAGGTTGTTGCTCCAGACACAGCCATGTATTGGCAGCGTGTAGCATCAATAGTTAGAACCAAATCAGCAGATCTTTGTCAACTGAAACATCAAGAGAGCCTGGAGAAACAGATTGGTCACAAGATAACAGGCAAGAAGGCCATGGGTGAAGTAAAACCTGTAGAAAAGAAAGGTAAGAACCAAATCAGAAGATCTTTGTCAACGGAAACATCAAGAGAGCCTGAAAAACATATTGGTCACAAGCCAACAGGCAATTAGCGAAAGCGTGAAGTCAAACCTGTCGAAAAGAAAGGTAACTGAATTCTGGAGCTTTGAGTTTTATGCTCTTGAAAGCTTGTGTAATGTATTAGACTACTCATCTACTGATCACCATGTTCTTTCCTCACTCACACTTTCAGTGAGGAATTGCATAAACCTGCATTCACCTTGCTAAGTCTTACTAAGTCTATTTTAAAACTAATCTTATGTATAGATGTATAAAAAGTGATGCCCCAGATATTTTAACCAAATGTATCCTTGATCGTAAAATAACTCATAGCCACTTTACACGTTCTCAAAGTTCCAACACTGGTAACATTTATATCCAACGTAGCAGAACAGATTGGGGCAGACGTACATTTAACAACTCAGGTGCAATGCTGTGGAACAACCTCCCAACCAATGTAAAGGACTCCCTTAGCATCCAGTCATTCAAAAAGGCTTTGAAAAATCATATCCTGAATTCAGTGTAATAGTTTTTATATGCTTCACTTTTTAATTAGTAGTAGTACATTTTGTTTTTACGCTGTGTGTACGGGAGGGTGTGTGTGTGTGTGTTGGATTGGGTTTTAGTGCGTGTTAGATGTGTTTGGATTATTGGTATGTGTTAAAACCGGTCACACGGATAGCAAAATAACCGTAAACTCCCACCCTTAGTTATGATGCGAAAAAACCGTAAACTCCCACCCTTAGTTATGATGCAAAATAACCGTAAGCTCCCTACCTTAGTTATGATGTATTTAGTCTCTTTATTTACTGTATTGACGAGTTTGTAAGGGTTTGTATGGAGTTTAGACGTGAATGTGTTTTACAAAGTGAGTCTTCCACGGTGTGTGATAAGGTGTGTTATGGTGCATGAACTAGCTTTAAAGAATGCTGTGTGTGAGAGTTGTTTGCGTGCAATATCTAATTGTGTTGTTTTAATAGATTACTTTAATATTGTTCTCTTTACGTTATAATGTAATGCTATTTCAGTACATGTAATTCCGCCTCTGTAATCCCACCTTTTGGCCTCACGATAATTCATCTTGAGGTTCCTGGTTGCGAAATATCTTCTCAGCCCTTGAAAGAGGTGGGAAGCTTCAAAGTGTACTGTGTATATGTGAGTTATTTCCTAAATTGTGCAATTGTAGGTCATAGTGTATTTTAAAGTATTTTATGTATGTAGTATATTATATCTTAATATTGTTTTTATGTAATTTTTATACTTTGTCAATGTGTTTGTAATGTACAGAGGGCCCTTATGGAAAGCAGTGCTGGTTCACTGATTGAGGCTACCCTCTTTAAACATTTCTGAAATAAATAAATAATACAATTATGTGTGGAGTATCCACGGAATCAATCAATATCTCCTTCGGCAAAGACAAATTACCAGTCGTGTGTGGATTTCTATAGGCGGGATGTCTGAATGAATCAAGCTGGCTCGTGGGATTTCGGAAACTAATTATGATAATGAGACCTGGTACAACAAATCAGTACAATGTCGTGATACCTACATGTGAAAATACACATTGACGCCCCGTTAATACGAGTTCCGACTTGTTAATGTTTTAATGGCAAAGTGATTCCTTTAGATCTTCCGACAACTGCCGAGAAATTGGTTTATTTTAAAACAAGATTTTTCATGCAAAATGTAACTTCTGCAACTTTATTTGTGCATTACTGTCAAGATGTATTTATGATCTTTCAAATAGATATGGTCTCTTGATATATATTTCCTGAAGACAGTCAAGAGAACGAAGTTTTTACAAGCACTTTTTTCAGGCATGCCATTTCTAATTGTTCAGTTAAATCAACATGTATGCTCAATTAATCAGCATATTTGGGATCAAACTGTTCAAGAACACAATATCTGTCCATCATTCAAAAATCGCAAATGCCACTTCCTTAGATTTGGCACAATTCCTGTTTTTCGTGTTACACTAAAGGCCGACTTTCAGTCTGAAAAGACGTACACGTGGCTGACATCACTATTTTGCTGGAAAACAAAAATGCACTATACGAAGTGGCTGATCGACCGCTTTGGCCACTGACTGAATGTGATGATCGGTGGAGTTTAGTTCGAACCTCAATATGTATCACACGGCATGGCTTGTTGATTGTCTTGCTCGGTAATGGTGCC
>JAUMTS010732228.1:0-11888 GCA_032273385.1 Ophiopholis aculeata | reverse complement strand
GAGTAAATAGGTCGGCGCAAAGGTCGGCGTGGCTGACACGACTATCGTTCAGACGGTCACTTTACGCCAACTTACGCCAACTTACGGTAACACGACCTTTACGCCGGCAAAAATAGCCTGCGTGTGAACACGACTATATAAATTCTATTTCAAATTATTCTCCATTTCCTTGTGTGTTTATGTCAATGTTAACTAAACACTGACAATATATTTGGTCAGACTTCAATCTGGAAATTTAACTGACAATCCAAAATACAAACAATTCACACAATCCATACTTACTTTATACTGTAATTACTCAATTTTTTCCAATCAAGACACACAAGACTATTTGTTTCCCTAAATAAAGAAAAATAGACATTAGGCATAATTGACTGACAAGAGTAGACAATTTTGATAGTTACCTGTATAGAAAGTGTTACTCAATGTCAACATGAAACTCCAGCCAGTCCAATAAGAACATGATGATATTGAACCACATTAAAATTCACAAATTTACATCACAGCCCCATGCAATGATTATAAAAGTCCAGCATCCCTGTACGAAAAGTCATGAATTTTCAACACTTATGCATAAAATTGTATGACTACTGTTATTATCCCAATAATAACCAAAGTGACGCTTTCTTCAGAAAGTGACGCTTTCAACAAAAAGTATTTAAGTGTATTAGTGCGGTCAACAATCTACACTTAACAATCTACGTCACAGATAAATTAGGTGAAGTGAGACGCTTTTGTTGAAATGCAATGTCCTGATCCAAAAGTACAATGGTAGCCATGAGGCCAGGTAGAAAGTGCCATTTCTGAATAAACTTGTGCTTTGTTTTCTAATTAAACAAATTCTGGACTTCAGCAAAATTTTAGGCAAAATAAAAAACTGTGACATCTTCACAAATAGCGTGACAATTAGACAATGCAAACACCAAGTCTGAGTAAAACCTTGGGACTACAATAAAATGTCACATGTTAATGCAAAGAAGATCTATCATGTTTTGTTGTCTGATACGAACAATTATCTGTAGGTGTATTTCCATGGGAACGAACAGCGTAAAGGCCTATTGTACAATTATTCATGTAGAAGACAAAAATCAACCAACCTTGTAAGTGAAAAACCCCGCCAAAACACTTAATTAGATTTAGAATTAAAAAGCGTTACCAGTGTAAATTATACTAATATACTAGGGTTAAACATGTGAAGAGTCCTGATACCCTCTTATGACCCCATCCACTAGACTCAGGTGCCAGGTATGTATTAAAGCATTGGTAAGTGTTTGGTTGTATGTTTTAAGTCAAATGTGGAATGCAATTTAAGAACAATGATATTCCTTGATTGGTAAATATTGAATCTTCAGTCAATGTCAGCTTTAATAACAAACCAATTCAGTCTTGGGCATGAATAGTGCAGAGCTCTATGTTTTCTATCCAGTGTCATTTGCAGGCCCGGTTTATCAAATTTTGCTAAATGCATAAACACTGAATGAATTACGTTGATAAAGGCAATATGTACGATAATTCATTCATTTATTAACATACTTTTCAATGCATGGCCCTGATATTAATGTTATTGTCGCATCAATCATCATTTATCGGTAAAGTGTAACCACCATTCTGAGGAACAGATGGATAGTTTACTGACACTGAAATCATAACGGCTGCAACACATTTTTACCATGAATGTGTTTAAATATTCCAAATAATTCCAAATATCAAATTTTTCTTAAGATGTATCATAGCTCTATCACTGTGTCACAATAAACTTGTGCACATTTGTAGATACCCTTATTTTTCCAAGATAATTCCTCCTACACACAACTATTTAAATTTTCACCAAATTATTTGGAACCAATAATAATTGAGAACAGTTCTTTATTAAATTATTCCTTTTTTGATACCTTATTGTACTGTTTGTCTGACAAATCTGGTCTTGAACAAATGAAGCTATAAAGTTAAACTAACTTGGTAGCTAGTGTTCGAAATTATACAAAACTAATAATATTGCAAGTTCAGAAAAAAAATATATCTGCTCTGCTTTCATTTTAAATTACATCAAATGTAAGCTACATATTACAAACCTTATTAAGCAAATTTCAATTTAAACAAGAAAATCATCCTCTTTATATGTTATAAAAAGATTTGCCTTAAATTTCATTTAACACAAATTTCCACTAAACCAAGATAGACTGTCTCATCTTGAAATAAAAAATGAAGAATTACATAGTCATTTGAGCAGTGACATTATTTCAAGTTCAACAAAACAAAATTGTTGCACACTACATTCCACAAAACAAATTTCAGCAAATTTCACCTTGACTAGGAAAGATTGTCTTTTAATTTTTTATTAAAAGATACAACATCTGAGTCATCTGAGATATTACAGCGAAGCACATCATCAGCATGACCACTTAATGACCAGTCATTTTTATCAAAAGAAGAAAAATACAATGAATTTCAAGTTTCTTTCTTTTATTGGTGACAAGATGAGAATATAAGAAAATATTGAATCATCTGAATCATATGATTAGCACCATCTTATCTTGCTGAACTTCTTCATGCTGACGTACCTCAGCGCACTGGACTTCGTTCTGCAAATCTTCATTTTCTTCAGGAATCAAGATATAATAACTCATTGGTTATCGTGCATGATCATCCACCAATTTACACCAGGAACTGTTCTACTATGGTTCTACCTTGTCATTATTTATTAAAGACTGCTTTAAATCACATTTATTCACATTTGCTTTTGCTAATGACTTGTAATGTAGTGTAGTGTAGCTTATATGTTATAGTAGGGTATAATTATTTGATATCTGTAGCGCAGCGAGCATTTTTTTGATGGATACCTGCGCTTTACAAGTCGCCATTACTATTATTATATTATAATTTCAAGTCTCAAAGTCACATAACAGCAGGCAAAACATATGAGCAAAATAATATCTAAACCGATAAACAGTGAGCAAGGTGTAATTAATGCTCAGAAAAAGCATGTATAATCATTTCTGTCACATGGGGGCAGCTCTGCGCAATTATGACATCACCTTACAAACTGACGTCATAAATGACACGTTTTACGAGTACCAAAATCTTGGTGTAAAATCCATATTTATATGACTTTGTGATAAATCATCAATGAGCCTTTTAATTACTTTTGTACTATATGGTTCAAATATTGATTGACATTCGAACGAACCCTGGGTTTGTCCTACGCTTTGATGTAATCAATACGTAATTACTCCGCTGCGAAAACAAGTCAAATGAGAGTTAATCAACAAGAATGACACTAAAGTGGTCTATTTTAGGCAATTTTTAAAGTTTTGAAAATGCAATATCATAATACACAGTTCAGGCAATTAAAAACAAAAACATTTGAATACGAAAGTGAATTAATTTGTTGGCTTCAGCGATGTTGCTCATTCTCAGATAAACAATGTGTGCAGGCTTGATTAATTCTCTACACGTAATCAATAAACTTGCAAACATCAATCTTGACAAACATCACCGTTCTCTGCAACAAACGATTCCTGTTTTTTCGAAAACCAGTGTTGATCTTGACATTTTTGCTACATGTACCATTAACACATAATTTTAGCTGCATAAACCGTATTATTTGAAATGCACCTGCAGTTGATTTGACTGAAAACAGCATGTTGCATCATTAGTTCCAACTTGAAATCAAAACAACCTGCCCCAATGTTTTCAATTATTAAATTAATCTGCATTTTGCAGTTCTAATTTTTCATAAATATATATTCAAGTCATATTATATATATGTTCATGATATGAATAATCATACTGAAAATGAAATAATCATCATCATATAGTCTGAATTCTTCTGCTCCTTTCTACATTTTGCTCAATATTAATTGGGAATAAAATGGTTTCAAAGCATTTTTGTTTTAGTGTTTCACAATATTTAATTGACTCATCGTAATGTTACTGGTCCAACTTCCCCTCTACGAATATCTGGTAAAAAATAATGTACTGTAAAAATTTTGCAATTCAAATTCATCACAGCAATAACATTTCATTTTAGCATCCACCCTACAGTGTACTACACCATCCCACATCTTGAACCTTTTGTTAACCTATAACAAACTCTGCCCTCCAGGAACAAAACACAAGACACGTTCGTTATCAAAATGAAAACATGTAAGCCTTTAACAATCCACATGCCAAATATCTCCCTCCTCCTCCTCATCACAGCATCTTTGAGATGGACACGAAGACCCCTGGGCAAATGATGATTAAGATGCAGAAGTGGTGTCTATAAATCCTCATCGCAATCCAAGATGGATGCTGAGACAAACTGTGAAACACATCAACAACACTCCTCGGTCTGTTTCTACATTAAGTATATCACTTGGAACCCTAGAGCGCAAACTTAATGAGATCACGTGCTAACATGTGGTGGAATAGGTACACCTGTCATGAGTGTTCACGTCCAAGTCTGCAAATAGAATCGGCTATGTCAGGGGTTCCCGGAATGGGGCACAGATTCTCATAAGAACTTGTGCATAGGGAGACTACTGGAGAATATAGACAACACTGCGATACATGTATTTATAATGCAAATGCCTGCATATAATATATTTTGTGATTTTGACGCATAAAGTGGACCAATTTGACGAATAAACAGTAACTAACATTTCCTATTATGATATTATAGCAAAATATCAGCAGCATCGTTCCAAAATGGACTGATTCGATTATAAATATTTGAGCAAAGTTCATATCTTGAATATGACGTATCAGTTTAAATTTGAAGTGTTTTTACTCCGATGTCCTGATTTCTTGAAACAATCTCCTCCGTCATATGATGAATAAAACATCCAAGTGATCTACTTTTCATGAGCAGATTCAACCCACCTGGTTCTACTGCTAGAAAACATGTACAATTTACTAAACTAAACTAAGCTTGCTACTTCAGTTTCATGCTCATAGAAGGTATCCTGGATACAAAGTTACACGGCATAATAATGTGTCATAATTAAAATGACAAGAACTGTTTTATCATCAGATTTTCAAAATTAAAAATTAGATAATCAATAGATACTTCACCTCGTTATGATTTTATAGATGGGAGTCCAAATTTTCTTCAAACAATATTAACAATATATAGCACAATATGCATCGCATTTGCTTCTGGACCACCGATACGAAATAGAGTTAAGCGTGGGCTATCTCTTAGCCTTCATGCTATGCGCACTGATCGGAAGTACAATAATTGTCTTACATCATTGCATTTATTAATTAGGTCCATAGAATTACAATATTGAAACTGCAAGCTGTTGTTTGATTGATCATTAGTGATTAGATATATCTTTTACTATATTCAAAAGATAATTTTACATTTTTAAATTAGCATCATTTCCAATTGAAAACAATATACAGCAAGTAACATTTTCGGTGAATAATGACGCTGCAGTGCTAGTCAGCCCTTCATTTATGACGTACTGTAATTTTATACTGAGTTTTATTTCATCCCGTTATGTTCGAGCTCTGCCTCCTTTACTATTACTTTAACTAAAAGAGTAAAATTAAGTTTGTTGAAAATTGAAATCCTTATAATACTTTAATACTTCTGAAATAATTCCCTAAATAATAGTCAGTCGGCCTCTTGACTGTCCATTTGTTACAGTATTGCATTTTGCAATAACTGTATTAATACATGTTCATTGAACTTCATTCATTGATCAATTCTGTAAATTCCAATTCAATAAAACTAATATCATCACATGATCATAACATTTAAAGTGTATGATAATAAAATGTGTCAATGACCAGTAATAAACATTAATTAATATCTCTAGATGTGCTCTTCTACTTATACCCTCTGCCCTCTCATGTTCATTAATCAATTCTGTAAATTCCAATTCAATAAACTAATATCACAAAATTTCAAGTGTATAGGCCTAATATTATAAAATATGTCAATGACCAGTAGTAACATTAATTAATATTTTTTTTATGTGCTCGTCTTGGTATCCCTTTAAGCCTCGCTGTGTTATTGATGAGTCTTCAGCCGCTACAGCTGTGTTTATTGGTGTGTTGGTTCTATGGCAATTTGTGTAAATGAAAACGTAATCCTATTTATGACCACACAGATATGCCCTGCGTAATACAGTCCAATACATCATTTAATATTCTTAATTTGGTCGTGTTAATTTACAACCTTTATCATTTTGTGTATATGGCTCCATTAGGTTGACTTTATTGTGATCTGTGTAGATACAATAATTTTTGGATTAATTAGTATTGAAATTGAATTTAGGAATTGAAATTCATTAAATCTTATCACATTTTAAAACAATGGTAGATATATAGTATTATTGTGCTTTCAAAAACTAAATACCCTTCAAACACTCAACGATTCACAAACAACCGCTACCCTTAAATTAATGTTTCTGCTATTTTCTCATCCTTTCAGTATCATAATTTAAAATCAACTCTGATTTTTGTGTCAAAATTAAAAAGAAAGATTGACCGATTGACCATATGTAAATGTGAATTTCAGGCCTGAGAAATCGGATGTACGTTCCTTATTAGTGAACTTCTCTCAATTTCGAACCGTGTGTGCTAACTTGCTAAGCGTTTGATCTTCGTCATCATCATCTTCATCTTCGTCATCATCCTCTATCTATTCTTGACCAGCTATTAAAGATTCCTCATGAAATCAATACAATTGCTGTATAATTAGTGAATCACAGAGTTCTTATTTCAGCTGCTGCGACGGTTGATGAAATAAACCACATCAAACTAATTATGAATTTGATGCAGATACCTGCACCAGCACCAGCAATTACTAATTTCAGTCAGGTATCTTGGTTGTGTAATTAACAATTTAGTATTATGCACAGAGACTCAGCATCTCATTTATCCACTGTTTCACACATCAAATTTTCTTCATTCTGTAATTTTATGAATTGCAAACCGATTCTTAAATACTTTGAATGGATATAGAAAAAATGACTATGATGATGATGATGATGAATTAACGTGTTAGCACTTTGTAAATTAAACTTTAGAATGCCTACATACTTTTTTTCAAACACACAGAGCTATGTATTATATACATAGTCTTCATCAGACTAAATTTCACTTGATGTAACTTCTATAAAAGACAGGAAGTCTCTAGCTTTTCATTTTTTTATTGAACATGATGGAGGAAATTATAATGAGAGTATGTTATTTTTGTTACAAATTTACACTTTTATTGATAATTTTACAACATTCATCTCATTTGAAGCAAAAGGTAATTCTACTGAAAGACCAACACACTTACATAATCTAAATTGTGTGACAACAATTCAATTCAAATAATCAAACACATTTCTATTTGTTTTGCCAAATCTCAGAATTCATCAAGTGTTCATAAAGTATTACAAGCACTATAAATGTATGTGTAAATTCAGTATTCCGTATTTACCCAATACCAAATTAGCTGCTAGATATTGACACTTTGCAAACAAACAGGACCCACAGTGCAAGCATATCAATTTCTCAAATTTCACATCTTGTTTTTCAAATAAATGAGTCAAGTCTTCGCAATCTAGGGATTTCGAACATGCACTGACAGTATGAGCTGATAACTTGATACAAAGTTTTCTTTGGAATAAATTATAATATAAATATATATACGTAGATACTAAATACAGCTTTAATATTGAAAAAAATATTCAGGCGATTATGTTCAAGTTAAGTGTGTTCAAATGTGTTTGGTCTCAACCATCTGCTCGCCCACTCATAGCAATTTGCTACATGTGCAGTACTTTATGAGACTTGGGTGTTTCAAGATACAAAAGCTTAGAAAAAAACATCATGTGTGTTTTAAACTAAGCACAATGGCTCGCCAAAGCCTGGGAAAACAGAAATTTCTTTTAATATAATAGCATCATTTACACCAAAGAGAGTGCAATATCCATTGATTAGCTCTTGTTGAAAGATGCTTTTAGAAATTTATGAAAACACCCCCTGAAACATATCAGCGTGAGATAGAAATTGCTTGAATTAAAAGGGTCAGTCCTGATGCAAACCCAAATCCAAGATCGTCCCAGGGCATAGGAAAACAATGGTATGCAAATAGAATCCTGGCAAGGTAAACTGGGAACAGGTAGTGAAACCTAATATTACTCAGAATGAATGGGTTCAATCAATAGAATGTTTAATTTGTAATTTACAAGCAAATTGCTAAATATATATGTTTGTCTTGTAGTGTGAAGTACCAATTTGACCACATTTTAAATTGTATCAAACTATTCTATACCCAATGCAAACTTACTCATTTTTCCGAATGATATCATCATATCGCTTAATGCTGAAATGTATTCTATTTTGAAAATCTGCTTCTGAAATAAACAATGATGGTTTTGAAAAAACACATTGCAATGTCTCTAGATAATTATATTAAAATCGTCCCAAAATCTATGGGGATGTGGTTTTCTTCCCAGGGGGGCCACTCATCATAGACAAGGGGGTATCATACGCGACATTGGACTTTCAAAAAGCACCCTAAATATGTATTTCTGAGAGATTAAAAATACACCCAAGCACTGTACAATTATCATAATTTGATACACTAAACAAGATATTTGGTTTGTTTACATCCCTAAGCAAGTGAGCCGTTTTATACACCCTAGTGAATAACACGATATTATGGATTTCAAAGAAAAACGCTATATACACGCTTCAGATTTTGTGAAGATGTAGAATATAGGCACTAAATACGCAAGTCCTTGAAAATGCACCCTTTTTCTTTGTTTTTGAGTGATTTTATACCCTTTTCACGTAACGTGCCTAGTCATTTAAAAACAACCCTTTTTTTAAGTGAAATATATGTCGCGCATGATACCCCCTATAGTCAATGACGACTGGCCCCCCTGGGGTTTGCTTTTAAAGCTGCTTTAAAGGGCTAACTTCACAGTGCCAAATTCTGCAACCTTTGCATATGCGCACTTTATTTATTTTACTTTATTCTTTGAATATTTATTATTGTAAGGTTCCTTCTTCAGCAAACAAAATATACAATAAGCATTACTTTAAAGTAACATGTATACATGTTGATTTCCCAAGGTTAGCTAGCCCAAAGCTATGTGGTTCGCCTAGGGTGAACCATGAGTAGGTTGTTACACCTTTAAGCTATTTTAGGGACAAGCAAAGAACTTTTTTGGGCCTAATGGTTTAACTTTATTTGAGCCAGGAGCTAAAATGTCCGAACTAAGGAGTTGCCCCAATTATTAAGGAGTAATGAACACAGAGTGATTTCCAGAACAGCAATTTACTCCTTTTTGTGTGAAATCCTTATTTCAAGCTTCAACTGTGCATATTAAATGTGTTTAAATGATCAAAAATCTATGGACGCATTGCTTGGTTAATTGAGTGTGAAAGTAAAGGCTAGTGTGTTTTTGGTATTGAATCTACTTGGTGTAAAGTTACCACTCGGTAAGAAAGTAAGTCTGCAAATCTGACATTAGATACAAAACCTATTCATTTTGTAACAAGAAGCCCGCCAACTTCCTTAGCAACCAAGTTTGTTTTTCTGGTCTCGACCATGATTCTTTTGTTTGGAGATGCGTGTAGTAGCTATCTTGACTCTCCCTTGAACTTCAGAAAAAGATGTGAGTAGCATCAAAGCAAATCCAATGATATGTGGGAAAGAAACAGAAAAGAAAAAATATGAAGAATTCCCTCTGTACACTTTGCCATTAAAGGCAAAATACAATTTCTGAGCCAGATGCAGTAAAAAGAAAAGAGATAGTTTTTCGATTTTTTGGACAACATTTAATTGAAAAATCTCATCATTGTGAAGTTTATTTTGCTGTCTATCCCATTAGCTCTAGATCCCATCATGATCAGCGCTGGCTTTTAATCAGTCGTCAAAATCACCAATTTTTAAATGTACATATTTCAGAACAATACATTTATAGTATTCCAATAGAACAAGATAAGGACCATGCAAATTTCCAAATCATGGTATAAGGCTGAATTCTTTCCACCTGAACTATTTACCATGATTCTCTCCTGCCACTAATTAATGCACTCTTGATTGTTGTTTTATTTTTTACAGCTTATGAGTATGGTAGAAGACATGATGCGAAATGTCCAAGACTTCAAAGACAAAATGAATAAGTGCAACAATGAATTAACAGACCTTAAAGAACAGATTGATAAGGTGAGTATACTAGTATGGGCATAATGTGAAGATTATTAATGTGTTTTACGAAAGCAAAATGTCAAAAATGTGTATTTTATCGGGCAAAATGTCATCTCCAGCAAGAAGAAACTTGTTTTGGGTTTGTTTTTCACAAAATAAATGCCTTGTTTAGCCTACCTGGCTGGGGAAAGTTTATTCCTGGGGATTTCCCTTCAACTTCACAGGATTTATGTATATTTATTGATCCAGAAAAGCAAAAAAATTCCCTTGGAGTCTGAAAGACCAAATTTCCTAGGGATGAATCCACCTTGCTATAACAGTGAAAAGTGTTTTTTTCTGACACGTGGTGTGAAGTTGAATATTACAGAAAAACATTTTTATATGGAAGCTAGCAATTAATGTTTTCCATTAAGATCTATAGAAGTCCTGATTGTAACTTGAAGTAACATTTGTGAAACCCTGGATATTAATTAAATTGTATTCATGTAGTGGGCGTACTATTTATAACTCTTATTAACCCTATAAATTAATATTAATTAGGGTATATTCAAGTATTCTTCTAGCATTAAGCTTTATTTTTAGAACCAATTATTGCTTCTAGCATGATGTGTTACTGTTCATTATCTTACAAAGAAATCGTTAATGAGCATAATTTGTTCGATCAGGAAACCGTTACATCAAGAGTGACGTCACCAGCAATATGACATACATATCAGTTAATTACAGAAAGCATTGCTGATATTATTATAGGCCTAAGCTAATTATTATAACACAACTGGAACAATCAGTGCTCAAAATAAGCTGATAGGCCAGTTTGCCCTCAATATCTCATAAATATTCCCCAAAAATGATTTTATGGAGAGGGCTAAAATAAAACTTTTTAGAATTATTTTTAGGCCTGGGAAAAACTTATCATTTACCAAGTTTTGCTGAATTTTGTTTCCAGTTGAATTCCACCAATGCAGAGCTAAAGTCTTCTCAAGATGACCTGAGGTCAGGCCAGGGTGAACTCAAGTCCGATCATGATCACTTGAATCAAAGGGTCGCAAAGCTGGAAACGTCATCAGCTGATGAGGAGAAGATGATAGAATTACAAAAACTACTGGTAAGTGTTGCAAGTTCTTCAAATGTTTCTAGAATCCATTTAGAATTGTTTAACAAAATTTGCCAGAATCTGTGGATTTCAAAATTAATATGAGATGACCCAGATTCTGGCACTGGGTTCTTAATTTTGTGGATCTTCATTTACTATTAGTTTAGTGCATGATTTCCAAATTGGCTGGGATTTGATTAATTTCCATAATTCGACCTACACACAGTGACACAAAACATTTTAAGTTCCTCAAATAAATTAGTCACTTAACCATTATTTATAGGGATTTATTTCAAAAAAATGATCTCTTGAAGATAGCTGGTTTTTTTCAACACTTTTATGACTAACTAAAAAAGGGTAAATATGATACTGCCAACATAGTTACATCAGCATTCTGCAATGACTAGATATTTTAGTGCTTTTGATCCTAATTGGTTAGTTATGGTTACCTATCATCCCATTAACACCATACCAACTGGATCAAGCTTTCGGGTCCTGAACCTTCATCGAAACTATCAACACACAAAAGTATACCACTCTACTCTTACACATGTTTTAGCGTGATCCAGTTACTAGCTTCTTTATGTAATCACTTCCCTGGCAAAAAGGCACTCTTTTGTATAGTCAAGATGAATTTCAGAGAAGCTT